>VYZW01051264.1:24522-217919 GCA_013401315.1 Balaeniceps rex
CCTGTTGAGTTTACCCTCTTGAGGTTACTTTTTTACCCATCTGCAAAAGTGATCTGTGAAGGGTACTGCAGCTGAGGAAAGGGCATGTGAAAATAGCGTGCCTACTCAGTTTCAGTGATTTTTTTTCTTTGCTTTTTGGCAATTTCTGCACAACCCAAGATGCATTCCTCCCTCCCCTCTCTTCCCCCCCTTTTTAATGGCTGTTTGGCAAGGGAGGTATGAATAAAAGCATACTAGTTGGAACAAATTCTTAAAAATGTGTGGGAAGTTGCTAGATACAATGTAGATTCCATATAGCATGCTGCTGTATTTTTTGTTAGTTACCTGTCGTCCTAGAAAGATTCCCTCACTCCCACCCCCTAAGCTTATGGACATCCATTGCAAGCACAATGTAGTCTTTCTTCTTACTTCCCCATTTTGAAATATATACAGCCACCAAATTAAAGTGCTGTGTAAAATGTCTTTTGATGTTTTGTTTGTTCACTTGTTCTAAAACCTGTTTGAAATAGTAGGTCACTGATACATCTTTAAATGGTACATCAAAGAGCTGCTCTTCTTGATTGAGACACCACTTTGTTTTCAAGCACAGCTGAGTAGCATTCAGATGTGTTTCAAAAACAACCAATTCATTTTTCACAAAACTGCATTCACCAGCAGTTTTCCCACTTATGAAGCATGAAAATGCGGGTGGCAAAGATAGCTAGGTGTTGTCTTTTGTGATCTGGTGCTTTAAATAAATGCACTTGTGGCTAATAAGCTAATGGCTTCCTTGCCAAGATTTTAAAATTGTAGAAAAGTGATCTCTCTAAGGTTCTGTCACTGGGGAGTCTGGTTCTACACCTATTTATTCTCTTATCATAGAATAGTTTGGGTTAGAAGGGACCTTTAAAGATCATCTAGTCCAGCCCCCCTGAGCTGTTTAGTATTAGTTTTTTTGTAAGCCTTTAATTGGGAAAGGGAGTATATTGAAAGAAGAAAAGTATTTCCTTGAAAATGACTAATACGATGACTCTCTCTCTTCTAGGAAATGACTTGCAGCTGAGTGAATCTGGAAGCGATAGTGATGACTGAACAAATTTTTGGCCTTAAATGTATCACCTTTTTTGCTAAATATGTCTTAGCATCTGTTTTGCACTAAGATTAGATTACCAGAGACTGGAATGAATGTCCTCGATTTTGATAATAGACATCCTAATTTTCTACTGACACATCATGTCTATAGTACAGCAGCATTGATATCCTGTCAGTGCTATGGTTATGTGTTTATCTTGCAAATTACTGTATTTACAGTAAAATTGTGTATGATCTGATTTTGATTATTTTTGCCTCAGCCACCTGTTTTACTTGAAACTGATTTGTACCAGCTAGTTACTTTATATAAATAGTTATGGAATGGAGAAATTTCTGATATTTATGGAGGCAAGTTTCCTTCCTATAATTTAAACGCTGAATGCTGATCTCGCAACTTTTACTTGGAGGGAGTGAAAGGGAGAACAACTAAAGGAGGTCTGCTGTGTCAGCTACACTTTTTGTTCAGTTCACAGTTCATAACTTTAAGGAAACTGCTGAATAATGTGGTCCACTAGCGCAGTTACAGTTTACAATTGTTCACCACATTGCTGAATTCTTAATTTCATTGTATTATAGGACTTTATACTTCTGAGCCTCAAGATTCCTAAGGGAACTTGTCTATTCTCTGCCTTTTTTATGTAACTTGAATAGGGTGGTCTTTTTACAACCTTTTTGTATCTAAATTTAGATAACTGCAGAGACAGCAATGAATTTCCTTCATTTAATTCTGTAACGGAAATCAGAAAATTTCTTTGTAGGAGTATAAAAGTAATTTAATAAAGCAATATTTATCATTTTCACGCGTCTGATTCTGTTTTTACTGGTTAAGAATTCTGCTTTCTACCTGTAGTAGTCATGCCAGTGAAAGGGTCATGCAAAGAAATAGAAAGCAGTGCGACAGTAGCTAGTACAGACTCCCCACCCCATCTACAAGTGTTGGTTGCTTTTGCCTACATTGAGACAAGCCCTAATAAGAGCTCATCAAAAGTTTATGGTGGTGCTAGTGTACTGATGAATGTTTATTACAGATTATATCCAAATGCCATTGGTAAGTGATACTGTGTTAGACAAGAAAAGGTGTTTGCCTAGTCTATTTTTTTCCTCATTTGAAATTATATTTCACAACCTGAAGAACTGCAGGTAGGAGTCCAAATTTCATCCTGTAGTTTACTATTGAAGAGTCATGTAACTAACAGTAGCAAATGTCTGTAGGATGAATTCTGATGAGAGAAATCTGCTCAGTCTTGCACAGAAATCTCACTTGCTAGATTGCAGTGATCGAATCGCAGCTCTGTCTAAACTGTGAGGATTGAATTCTATATGTAAGCCTGAATGTGCAGACATGAAAAAATACACGCTCCATAAATGTATACAATAGATGGTGCTGCTAGACTAGCTTATTCTCTCAGCTGTGCTGTGAGTGTCAGCCTGTGCTTACCTCTAGACAGATTAAGAGGCCAAAACCATATCTAGCCCTCACAAAGTAACCCTTATTGGTACCACCAGGCAGAAATGAAATATTGGAAATTCTGCTTTCTGATGCTTCCCCACCTTGCGCTCTGTACCCCAAACTATGGCACTGGTCCATGCTCTGCACCAGATAACAGCTTTCTAGTCTTCCAGCTTCCTAAAGTTGGTATCATAAGAAGTAAAACATTTTCTTGTTTATACTCAAAAGAAAAAGCTCAAGTTAATAACCATGGGCAAACAGGCCTTTGAGAAGAAAAGGGCTAATGAGCAACCTTGAGGAAGGATGCTACGTAATAACCACCATAAGGTACTTGGAAATTTCTCAAGGGAAAGGGTGTGGAGTTCTCTGATGGATCATTACTGTTGGTATGGGAACTCCAGCAGAGTACTTGGTTCTTGGCCCCTGCTGCTAATAAAGTCTGCTGGGGCAATGTGAGGAGCTGAGATGTTGCAGGTAACCTTAGGACTAAGGAGCAGCCCTGTGTCCTAAACAGAAAGGGGTGCATGATAAAGCAGTGTCCTGAGCTGAAATGTCCTCTTTTTGCCTGCCCCCAGTGGTTTATTTGCATCAAAGCCTTCCTTTAGGCCAATGCTAAATTCTAATTCTAGCTAGAATGCTGCTGGTTTTTCTGAATAACAGTGAATTCAGGGTGTATGGGAGTGAGCAGATGTGTGGAAGCACTGACGTGGCCAGGGTCTAAATCATGGAGAGTGTGTGTACTCATGGATTATAATCACTCCTTCAGCAATAAAACAGGTGGGTACAACCTACCTGTATCTGTATATAATTGCACTTGCATGTATACAGGTGCTTAAATACAGCTCTGGGAGTAAAGCAGATTTCCAAGTTCCTGAGTCTCAGGACTGTAACTAAGCCTGTACTATCTTTAGGATTTGATCTTTGGGTTGAAAGCTTTCTAGGACGGGAAGAGTCTTGGTTAAGCTTTTGTATAGCAAGTAGTACAAAGTGATTAGTGGCCAGTCAGGCACTAGCCAGTATAAATAAGTTTGTGACCTAGGTGGATATATTCTGTCAAATGCACAGTTGTGATACTTCAGGAAAGGGTCCCTTTAAATATCAAGACAGGAGACAAGATTCTGAAACAGAGTTCCTACAGAGATAAGGGAAAAAAGATAACAGACCTTACATGTGTGAAGAAAAAAAGCGCTGTATGCTGGTTCCAGCCCAAATGTCTGTGATCTAACTCCCCTTCTCCATGCAACTGTCAAACATAGGCAAGTGAGCTAAAGAGCTTGCTTGGGCCTGCTGTCATGCAGAGGGGATCGGCTTGGATCTCATCTGTGACTTGCTGGGCGTATTTCCTTCCCTGAGGCCTGGTTTGCATGCCCTGAGCAGTGCTGAGCCCCCATACCTCCTGCTGCAGGGTGTTCCAAATGGCAGGAGTGAGAAAGTGGTTGGCTGCATTGATATTTAGAAGCGTGAATAAGGGAAGTATTCTAGCAATAGAGAAACAGATCAGGTTGTCTTCTTGGTCTTGGGAATTTTTTTTTGGACCCTGATTTGAAAATCCTTTTCCTCTCCTTTAAAAACAGTTTTATCCCTGTCATGTCAACTTAACTAGCAATGAATAAAATCAGCAACTGCTATAGGTTCCTATGACCACTGTTCCTACGACCTCTGAGTGCCTCTTTCAAAATAATCTTCTGAAATATATCTAGTTCTATCTTGTTGCTTTCAGCTATTTTGTCTTTACATCCAGAGATTTAAAGCATGTGTGTGTGTGTGTATCTCTCAGCAGCAGATATATTTGAAGAATATTTTATTGTGACATTACATATTTTATTGTGACATTATAATTAAGCTATTGTGTATGTTTTGGATTTGAGGAACATCTGCGTATCACTTACATTGATAAATCAAAAATATCTTCCAAATGCAGCTGGAAACTTCAAAATTTTTTTAGTCTTCTGACTACTGCAGTACTAAGGATCACTGCAGCCACAGCTCACCCGAGCCCTTCTCTCTGCATGGCACCTGGTACGTGCACAATTTGTCTGTAACTACCTCTTCAGGGTTGTAGTATTCAACCCCTGCTGAGTCCTGAAATGGTGATTATGTATGCTTACCAGTTGTAACTGCCTTGCCTGGCAGCTTCTAATCTTTGTAAGAAAGATCTCTGTCCTACTCTTGTTTTTCAAGCACCCTGGGGCAGGTGGGCAGGCTGAGGTGATCTCTTCAGGGCAGTCCTGGCACCACTGTATTCCATGACTAACACTGGGATTGCCATTTACTCAGGGTTTTCTGCCTATTTGTAATTCCCTCTTGAGATCCTTGCCCCTAATGCTGTAACAGGCCTTTAGGAAGTTCTAATTTATAAGCATCAAACTTGATATAATGTCCATGCATTTTGTAATTGTTTGGTAAGTAATAATCTTATTTCCTGCAAAATCTCTGAAAATTATTTTGATGCCTAGGCATGGATTACTGAAAACAGCTGCTCATCAAAATCATGGTATCAGCATCAGCTGGAGCACAGCTCATTGCAGAGTTTACTGTCAAGATACCTGATATGATCAGCTTTATTGCATGAGCTTTGTTTTTTATTTTGGAGGAAGGCGGGAGATAACCATTTCTCAGATTAAAGAACTTTAGTAAGTCACTTCTGTGCTAACAGACAGTGAATCATCTTGAAAACAGAGCAACAGTATTTCTAAGAAGAATTATTTGTTGGGTCTTTCTTGACTGATTTCTGGGGAACCAAACATGAACGGATCACCTCAGTTTGCTTTGGCTCTCAAGATTTTGGCCCACAAAAATTGTGTCATTTCTGGCCAATACTTTTTATTTTCTTTCTACAGGAAGGTTTCTGAGAATAGCCCAGCAGACTTGAATCCTTCATATTAAACAGAAGAGATGAGGATGCCTAGGCTGGGCAGAAACAAAGAAGCACAGAGGAGGAAAGAGAAGATGACTTGGCTCATGATGGTTCCTAGGCTGAATGCTTGGAGTACATGTGAATTCCTCCTCTCACCATTTTTTGAGGTCCTTCAGCTAACCACGTAAGGTGCTGAGGACAGTCTAAGTAGATATGGAGTTCAGACCAGCTTTTTGAGGAGATGTAAAAAGAAGAATGAGGAAAAGAGAAGTTTTGAATAAGGGTGTTTGCATTTTGTTAAAATATTAAGTTCCTGCTGCTTTGGGGGAGGTAGGGGAAATGTGAAAAGAAGGTGAAGATGTACTGAAATGAGGAGAAAAAAGTGTGAAATTATAATTTCTTTCACAGTTTAGACCCAAAACTTGATAGGGGTAGTCATCCATATCCGAGGGGAGGATTGAAAGACCTATGTGTCTCAGCTATTACTCTGCCCAGTTCAATGAAACTGTGGTGACAGCTTCTCCCAGCTGTTAACTGGTTAGCAGTTCTGTCCCAAGTGATCTTGGTCCCCCTGCATAAGAATAATTCATGATGGCTTGGGTATTTGCAGGCAGCAGCTCCTTGCTTACCAGCTATATGCACAGGAACGGGCTGAATTAGTGGAAAGCTCTAAAGACTCTGTTAATGTGGCTTTTATTTCGCTGCTTGCGGATTCTGGTGTTGGAGAAAAGCTCCTGAAGGGCAGACTCAGAGCTCAGGGTTTGTATCAGCAGGCAGAACTATTCAGCTCCTAAGCAGAGATACCAACTTCATGCAGGGTTTTCATAAAACCCACGCTACGTCTGCTGTAGTGAAGGGTCTGGCCTGCTGGGAACAGTGAGGGCTTGGGCTCTAGTTGTTTCTGTGGTTTTCTGAATCCGTAGAAGAAATGAGCGTGTTCTCAGATTTTCCTTCTCTGAAAAGCAAATCTCTCTGCTGTGGTGAGGAAGGAATGGAGGTTAGAGGCAAAGATGAAGGAGCCTTTCATTCAACAGAGAAGGCTTTGTTGATGTACAACGCATACCCGGCGAGTTAGCCGCCGAGACCTCTCCTGACTTGCTTTGAACAGGGGCCCTTGTTACAGAACCTGTTCTCCATCTCTCATCTCCCATATGCTGTCTTTTCTGTGCAGCTTGGTTTGTCTCCTGAAAATTCATACCTGGCTTGTTCTCATAAGTGTGCTTACGCATGACAGAGGATTATTTGCTCCCTCTAAGAGATGAGGCCTTCTTCATGCTGTTATTTAAAGTTTAAAGAAAAGTGGAGTGTCTTAAAAAGGTAATTAAAGAAGACCCAACAACAACCTAAACTGTTCTTTAATCTCTTTAGTTTCACTTCCACATGCTGTGTATCTTGTTCTACCAGTTTCAATGCTCTTGCAAAACAGTAGCACCACGACTTCCTCTTAGCAACCAGCAGAATTAAACTTGAGCTCACCTAATTGGCTGTACCTTTTCTAAGACCCTCAATGTATTGAGTTTCCAGTAAACCCTGCAACACCCCCTTTTTCCTGCACCTTTTCATTGCCACAACTTTTGGAATACATACTTGTGGATATCCTCATATAGAGCTCTCAGAGAGACATGGGAGCTTATTGCAGCCTGAAATGTCAACTCATCCCTTAACCAATTTCTTTTTTACACCTGACTTGCTGCACATTTACAATTTATGAATAGATCTAGGCTTTTACCAGAGTTTTGATCCAAGTGTTTAGGGTAGTTTTAAAAAATCGCCCACTGCCAATTGTTCCTAAAAGCTAAGGCCATTTTAAAGGCCAATGTCCAATTGAGATTCCCCCTTCAAATAAAACCAGGTTTTGTCCCTGTTTCTGATTTTGCTGGAATAACAAGGGCACAACAGAGACAGCACAAGGTAATGGCCCACTCAGAGCATCAGGGTCAGAAAAACTGTTTTGGAATTAGCTGCCCTTCAGCAACTCTTCGGGAAAGGCTTGTGTGTTTTACAATCCTCTCCCACCACAGTGTGGAACAACTTCCACTCCTGCGCTGCACAATAACCCGGGGGGGGGGTTTGCCCTGTGAGAAAGTTACCAATAGAAACATTTAGCTAACATTTCATAAATGCTTTTTTTATAAATACTAGTCTTCAAAAATGTTTGCCAAATGTGACCTGAACGTAGGTGGGGAAAACTCCATGCAGATTAGCAGCTACACTTGCATTGCCCCCTTATTTGAGCTCCTTTTACAGGCCAGACTTTGCCTAGTAACCTTCACCAGGATATGGTATTTGTGAAGGATACTGATGATCAGTGGCCATGGCTATGTTTAACCGAGGATGCAAGACCGTTAAGCTATTTAAGAAGTTCTTGCCACAATGAGTACATTTTAGAAAGTACCACCTGGAAGGAGCGTACTGAGCTTAGTGGGGACTTTTTATCCCCGTTAATTTGTAAAACAAAATGACTGCTAAAAGCTTAAAACCCATCCCTGCTTTTGTACTTTCCATTTGACTCCCTCCTGGTGATGAAACAACAGCTACTCACAGGTGAATAACTGAGGTCCCCGAGAGAGAAACTTGTTAAAATTTTAATAATGTCTCGGCTATATTTATAATTCTGTACAGAGACTCTGAGCCGAGCAAGCCAAAGAATCTGCCACGTTACATCAGAGCCTTTGATCCAAATGACCTCTGTTCTGGAAACGAGAAGTGCTTATGCTGCACAAATCTCTCTCAACCTAACAAAAATACGTGTGAGACTGTCTGTGCTGTACTGGAGAATGATCACTGTCGGGTAACTTCAGACGCTGTTAAATGGGAGCAGCTCTGTCATGGGAGGTTGGCAAACAGCCAGTATCTGTGGGATGTGTATGAAGATGCTGGTGGATTGATCTGACGCTTCGTGGGACCTTGAGAGTAACCCCCAGGCAGGTGCGTTGGTTGCTGGAAGTGCAGAGACTGCAAACTGCTCCCTACTGTGTGGTAGTTTGTGAATCTCCTGGGTCTTATCAGCAGCTCACACCACACAGAGACCTCCTGCCTGATACAGATGCTCAGCTGGAGAGGCTGCCTCGCAGCTGTGTTTTCTTCACCTTGTACTTCTTTGACAAGGAGAAGGGGCTGTACAAATGGTAAATTTGTTTTCCAAGCTAAATGAAAACTATAATTTCAAGCTTGCTTGCCTTGGCACCTCTCACACCTTTCCAGTTTACAGGGACAGTGGCAGGGTGCTCAGCAGGGAGGGAAATATTTTGGTCATCCCACAATAAGGTGAGGCGACTGTTCAAGGTAGCGCAGTGGCTCAGCAGCAGGACTCCTCACTGCTGGACTCTGCTCAAGTGACAAAGCCGCACAGTTTAACACCCAGCCAGCTTGCTGAGCCACTACAGCCTTCCCAGACTGCCACACAACATGGTTCCAGTGAAATCAGGCCACTTGGCCTCACAGGTTTCTTTCCCCCCATGCTAGCATGAGCTTCCCTCTTCTCTTCTCATGAGAGAGGGTATCTAGGATTGTTAACTGCATCTGTATGGGGAAGTGATAATACGCCCCTGCTCCTCCCCTGGCTTTGCTGAGGCCTCCTTAGCCTGGTCTCATGGGGTAAACCACTGAAGGTCCTTCCCTCTACCTTCCCACTGCATCAGGGGAGGAAATTAAAAGCACCTGTGCAATGCATACAGCTGCTCCAGTCCCTCCAACTCAGGGAGGTGGAGACAACTCTTGTTGTCCAGCCTCAGTGGCAAGGACCACATCAGGCACCTTCTCTGAAGGCTGAAGCATGACTATGCTGAATTCAAGTTGGAGCCACAAGGGAATATCTGGGTTACTTTGCATGGTGATGGGTGGTTGGGCAGCCCATGAGGTGAAAAGAGAAATGGGGTATCTGTGTGCCCTCTCCTGATCTCCTCTATCTCCTTGACTTGGCCTGGAGTGGCTCTGTAGCAATACTGCATTGCTTCCTTGCAGACATGCAGCTGCGATGGGTGGCAGGTCCTGTGTCCATAACCAGTGTGCATGACTCTCTCACCCTACTCTTCATGTAGCTACTCTATATTGGTCCAGTTGATGCAATAGTATTTTACATCATTGCTGTGTCCCTTCTGACAAAAGGGAATGAGGCCCAGTCTTCCTAAAGGTGCCACTTTCAAAGCATAAAGAAAGAGGATCTCAGAAGGGAGCCAAGCCATGGAAACCACACTGGGTAGTCCTCTTCCCGCTGGGTCTGAGTTAGTCACACATCCAAGCTCACAGTCCTGTCAGGGCATAACCCACCCAGCTGCATGGTCTCCCAGCCTCCGGCACTACCATCCATAAGGAAAGAAAAATCATAAAATGCAAATGTTTGAGTCACAAACAAAGGGTGGGTGAGTAGGATTAGGCGAGGCTGTGCTGACTAACCTACCCCAGCAACAGGCAAGCATTGCTCCCAATTTGTCCTGAAGGAAACGGATCTGGCTGTGCTGAAGCTCAAGGTGGTGTTGGAAGGTGCTGCTGGTGCAGAAACATCTTAACTCTGATCCTGGGCCACCCTGCCAAAATGGCATCCCAGGGCTGGGTCTGGCTGGATTTACACGGAGACATCACAAAATTGATGATAAAAGGCAAACCAGGGATATATTGTTACTACTGTTGCATCTGACAAAGGAGAGTCGAATCCCTTGAGGCAGAAACAATTTATCTGTGGCCCAAAATGACTCATTAGGAGCTGCTTCAAACAATCGTCATCTTTGTATTGAAAAGGCATGTCCTGATGAATTTGGCAAGGACACAATTTCAGATTATTTTATAGTCTGCTTTGCAAAGCTGTACACAGGGTTAATGACAGTTTAGTATTAATTGTGTATCTCTGGCAATTTGCAGAGAGACATTTGTCTGACTAGAATCTGGTTCCTGCTTTTAACATTTCTAGTTCTTGAACAACAAAACAACTGGAAATTAGAGCCCTGCTTTCTCAAATGGCTTTATCTGAGGCTTTCAGGGTATGATACAATTAAGCGTTTAATTGTGAGGCCCTGTATGGATGGCATAAAATTTACTCATCTCCAGCCACAGTGCAGCCTCCTCCAGACTAGAGTGTGATGGCTGTTTGTTAGCGACCGGCAGTGCCAAAATAACTCTTTGGAGAGGCAGGCTTACAGCTGGCTGACGCTGGGCTGGGAGGAAACGAGACGGTCAGGATGTATTTAGCAGTAAACCAGCTTACCTGTTCAGTCACACTGACAAACAGATGCATACATACAAAAGTGCAGGTTCTTATCACAAGCAACATGTGTGAGTGGGGTCCAAGACCTGGCTGCTTTGAATTTCCAGGAATTAGCTGGTAATGTATTAGCTGTGTTAAGATAAAACCGTGTGTCTGCAAGGCCTGCTGTTAACTCTCTTGTGTGTGTGTGTGCTGAGATACAAACAGCTGTGAAGAAAGAGCATTTGGTGCTGTAGATTCTCAACTCAAACAGGATAAAGACAACGGTTATGCAGCAATTGTTCGGTGAAGGGCACTTGTTCAGTGCGAGGGAGAAATGGTTGATAAATTTCATTTTTCATTTACGACAGCTTTAAATGCCTCAGGGTAGTAACATGGATTTTAAATCCTGACCATCATTTAAATTGATTGCAAAATTCTAACTGACTTCAATGTGACCAAAATGACAACTTGAATTTACAAATATCCAAGTGGCATTCTTTAGGGCATGGAAAAGTAATTTCCATGGGGATTAGATACATGCACAACAACTTCCAGAGTCACCTTCCCCAGCTTATTTCGAATGACTGGTGTGGTTTGGTTGGCCTTTCTGCACTTCATTCTTCTAATGATTGCCATCAGGACTGTTCATCCCTGTGCACTAGTGTAGCTGGGCTGTCAGTGGGAAGAGTGTAAAGGTCCTGAGAGCAACCCCTCTCCTGGGGCTTTTGGTACCTGGGTTTGGGCCGATCTAGAGCCAGTGGAGCCGAGGGCAGCCCCCTTCCTTTGGTGACCATGGGGAGAGGCTCCCAGACAGTGCTGCAGGAACTTGCTGACAAGGCCACCATCTCTGCTGGCTACATTATCACGCTCGGCTCCTGGCTCCCCATCGCTTGAGAAGCAGCCAGCCCGTGCTGCTCCCCAACAAAGAGGAAGTTTAAATCCAAGTGTTTTTTTTTTTAAAAAAACCCTGCAATTAAAAGATACCCCAGCTGATGAAAGTACTTGCATTTCATGTGCTTGCAGGTTTCCAAAAGCCTAAACTTGGCATCCCAAACAGTCCAACTGATTTGACCAGACTGACCCCAAGCATAGTTTGTACCCTCTCTGGGCAAACCTTTACTTCAGTTTCAGTTCCTGCAGATACACACCTTTTTCCAGGAGCTTGTCTTACCCCAAAGACTTACATTTACATGCTGGTAAAGCACACAAATAACATTATTTAAAACTGGTGTTTCAGCACACAGCACTGGGGGATTTGCGTGCGAGACAGGAGGTGGTGCTGTGTTCAGGAATAGTTTGATTCCCTGGACTCTTGCTTTGCAAGGAAATCTGAAGCAATTTGGTTTGGGGCCGCTTCCCACAGTGTTCTAGTCTTAAATCTGTTATTTTTGCATGCTGCGTGCTTTCCTTCTTGTGCAACCACAGTTTGCCAAGGAAGGCAGACCATTTTTCCATGACCTCAGATTGAGAGTGGAGAGATCCTCTGAGGCTTGCGATGGGAACCAGCCCCATCAGAGCTGGTGTCGGTATTGATTAGGACTCACAGAGCTCAGGGGGCTTCCCAAGGTTATTCTACGGAGCAGTCCAGAGCAGGACCTTTTACTAACAGATTTCTTAATGACTGCCTGGGTACCACCAAGACAATGGGAACTGGGCACCTAGAAGATGAAGCTGATGACTAGCAGGGATAGAGAGAAGAAAAGAGAAGAAAGACAAATAGAGTGGAGCTTTTTGAAACATCTCCCACAGAAAGTAGGAACTCTGACAACAGTTGTACAAACACCCAGACGGCAGCTGCGTGTGCCCTGTACCCAGTGGGCTTGGTTCCCTGTCAGGTCCCACATGGCCATGCCCGTGAGCTTTGCTACCCTGCTTCTCCCCAGCTCCTGCTCAAGGACCTTCCCCTGCCTCACTCCTGCAGCAGGGATAACGTGCCTTGGCGCTCAGGCCAGGTGCCACACCAGGCAGTTGCCCAGAGTTTTGCTGTCTTTGAAGAACGCTGGTGTTTGGGATCTCTGACTCCCTTTTTAAAAGTGCTCTTGATGTTTCAGTTCATCTTGTGATGCTGTTTGCCACTGCAAATCAGGCTTCCCTGTTGATTTATATGTGTACCTCTATGTATGAGTGAGATGAGAGTAACTCCTGAAGGAAATTATTTCCTTCCTCAGTTCCGCCAGAGACTGCCATGCATCCCAAGGATTGCCTTCCCAACAGCAGCCCTGAAAGAAAAATGTTTCCAAAGAACCAGCCATGTAAAAAAAAAAAAAAAAAGTTTATGCTGCATTTTTGTTGCCTGTAAGTGCATATTTTCTCCTGCGTTTCTTGAGGTTTGTCGCAAGCACCTAGTCCCAGCTGTCACATCAAACCTTCCTTGACGGAATTCCTACTGCAGCCTGAAAGCACCAGGTTGGCACCAAAGCTCTTTGGCAATCGCTCAGTGGCGATTTAAAGATTTAAAGGTAGTGACGACCGAGGAGAGCACCAGGGAGAGTGCATTACTCCTCTGCAGCCCGATCCAAAGGAAAGATAAATATCCTTCTGGCTGCAGGTCCAGGCCTAGGCGTTCACAGGCTGCCTCACCCGCTGGTTCCCTCGGCTGGTGCTGGAAAACTTGTTCTGTAGGCAGCAAATGTTCTGGTCTCCGCAGGTCATGGTTTAATCCTGCCTGCTGAAGGCTGCCGTAACAAAAACCTGGCGTTTTCCCTCCCAGGGGTGACCCCATACGTTCCCGTTTCCCCTAATCCTGTGTCACCGGGGCAGCGGCGCTCTGCCCGGGCCAGGCCGGGCTGAAGGCAGCCGCCTCCAGGGAGGGGTCGGCGGCGGCCCGGAGCACTCCCCGGGTGTCTCCAGCTCTCGCCGGGGCTCTGGAGGCGGGCGAGGAGAGGCGGGAGGGGGCCACAGCAGCGCCCCGAGTACCAGCTCGCATCGGCGGGTTCATGTCCCGCAGGCGGCTGTCGCTCGCGGGCGCCTTTCACACCGCGACCTTCAGTCAAAGCCGCGCAGGCGATGGCTCCTGTTCCCCTGTGGGCATGGCAAGGGGCTGTTTTCTTTTAATCTCTGCCCCGGGGGACAGGGAGGTTGCCTCCATCGTATTTTACCTCAGCGCCCCGCAGGTGCCGGCCCACCCCCGAGCCCCGCGGCTTCAAGGCGGCGATGGTTGAGGGGCCGGCGCCATCTTCTGGGCTCCGCCGCACGGCAGAGCGGGCAGAAGGCCGGGCTGGGGAGCGACGGGGAAGTGCCGCTGAGGGCGCAGGGAGAGTGGGGAGCAAAGGGGAGCTCAGAGGGGCCTGGAAGGGAGTGGGCCCCAGGGGCGGGGGGCGCAGCGAGCGCCGCTGAGGAGCTGCGAGAGCCGTCGGGGCTCTCCCGCCTCTTCCCACCTTACGGCAGCTGCGTCCGCGGGGAGAGCCCCGTCCCTCTGGCCGCCCCGGAGCACTACCAGGCCCGGCCTCGGCATTGGGATGAAACACCCGCACTAGAGCTGGGAGGGAAAATTCGAAGTACAGTTGGAGGTATGGGTAGAGCCCAGGTGAAAATGGGGCTCAGGAGCAGCTGAAGCAACAAGGTCTTCTCTGCCTGGGAACCCCTCCTTGCTGCCAGTGGGCAGCTGCTGTTAGAAGTAAGGTGGGCAGCCAAGAAGCACTCAGTATGTTGTGATGTGGATTTGTTCTCCCCTCCCCTTCCTCACTTGGTGACGTGGGCTTTCATCCTTTATAGACTTGTGTTTCTCAAACACCTCAGCTCAGGGGCAGAGAAACCAGTGCGGTACCAGGTGCTCACCAGCTACTGAAAAAACGCGCTGCCTGCTGATTGCCGAGTGCTTGTGTGGCAAGGCTTCACGCTGTGCAGCACATGCCACACTGTCCCCGTGTCCTTGGGACTCCTTGGACTTGCTCCATCCAGCAGAATGCTAATTATAAGAAAGCAGGAAAGAAAATGTACAAACCTTATTTGTGGCAAGAAGCCATAGGAAGGGTGCTTTGCCTGGGTGAAGGTGGTGGGACACGTGCTGCGCTCGTGTACCAGCCCTGTCAGGCACACATTCTGATGGCTGGGTCGGTAGCCCAACACTGCCCCGAGCGTGAGCAAGAGCTGGCAGTGCTGCGCTAACTGTGCTATGTATTTCCAGGCGGGATTTGGCTTGCACCAGGCAGGTTGGAGCTTGGGACTGGTGGACCTGTGCCTATGCAGGCATGCCCACAGAGCCTGGGGAGGTGTTAAATACAGGTTGTCTTATTTGCACTTAAGAGCCTCCTGAATTCGGTGCCCTCCCCCCGCCCGAGGAGGCAGGCGTAACAGTCATTGCTAAGCATTGACTGAAGCTGGATTCTGGGGAACAGAATTTAGCAATCATGCTGAGATTTCACAGAGCTGTAGGAGTTAGAAATAGGCAAGGTGCACTGCATCCTCATTCCCTCAGTTCATGCAGGGTCAGCCTCGGGAGCTTTCCATGGTTTTTATCCGATGGATCAAAGAGGAATCTCGTCCGCACATCCTCGCCCTGATCACTGCCATTCTGCATGGAAGGAGGCAGTCGGCATTGAGTGAGGCAACAAAGAAAGTCTCAGTAGTAACCAGTGAGAAATAGGAGATTTGCACAAATTAATTGTGGTTTCTTGGCTAATATACATTAAGGAAGAAAGTCTGGCCTATATAAGCTGCCTGTCTGCTGCTTTGGGAATACAGAATGAATGCCATGGAGTCATTGCCCCTCTCTGCATTTGAAAGGGACTAACGCTTCCCATGCACCCTTCAGCTGCCTTCACAGACTGCAAGCCCTCCACTCCAAGGCCTGTCTCTCACTAGGGGTGGGGATGACATCTCACACAATGCAATTGTTGTCGTATCTGGTGCTTTTAGGCACGACTGATACTTCTGCTAATGATTATTCCTCGCAATAACCCCTGTGGTGGTGCTTCTGTTGCAAATCAGGAAACTGTAGAAATAAATCTCTTCCTCTCAAGGGTGTTTTGTGGTTCAAGCAAAGAGTTTCAATGCAAGAGATCTCTTTTGCCTTGCCATTGGCTCAGTGTGACTGTAGGCAAGTCATTTCGTCTCTCTGGAGGAACTTAATGTCTCTGAAAGTCTGAGAAGCCTGTATCTGACATGAAAAAGTGGTTGGGTGTGGAATTGCTTCTGTAGTGGTAAAGTAAAGGAGGGTTTTGTTCTCGCTTAGTTGTCTTTTATTACTTACCACATCAAAGAACAAAATGGTAGAGGTCATCAGCATAGAGGGAAATGCCTTTTGAGGAATACTTAATTCACTGAAAAATACAGTTTTGCGGAATGAAACTATTTGGGAATCTGGGCTGAGTTCAGTTAACTGTTTGGGCCAAAACCGAAGAGGGACAACTTTTCCAAGGAAGGGTTTGTTCTGACAGCTTCAGAATAAAATGTGACACATTTTGTCAAAAGCAATGTTTATTTAAATCACTACAATTTCTAGGGAGGAAAATAAGAAGTTAATATGACCAGGAGGAGGGAAGGGCTCAGATTTGACTGAAAAAGCCTGAAAAAAGCCTCAGACTGTCTGAGGTCAGCCTGTTTTATGGGTTATGATCATTTTTTTGCTCAGCCATCATTGAAAGCTCCAGGTACTCATCATGATAAACCTGGGCTGATGAAAGGACTCCCTGACACTTTTCTTATCTCAGAGTTACAGTTTGCTGCTGCTCTCACCTGCAGCAAGGATTTGGCTTGCACCTCCGTGAGGAACACAGAGGAGAAGTAGCAATTTCCAGCCAAAGAACTACTTGAAACTGGTGACTGTATCCTACAGCTCCTCAGCTGGATGGGCTGTAAGATGCTAAGCGATCCCCCAGAAGGGCTGCCTGCCTTGCTCTCCCCCTCCAGTAGCAAGTGCTCAGCATCATCCTCTACATACCTATCGCGACACACAGCTTTGTGTAACTCACATGACCCTGGGAGGGAGACGGCGCTTGCTAAGACAAACAGTGCCAGATTGAAGCTGTTTTCAGTCAAGATAAATTGTATTGCATTCATGCTGTGTTCTAAACTGTTTGAATTGCAGATAGATTGTCTTATGAAAAAGCTCCTAAAGGGCAAGCCCTGTCTATCTGTTAGTTTGGTAATGAGCCCTAAAGCCCTGGAGGAAGAGGGAGAAACCGCTGCAGCTCTTTCCCAAGATCTGGTGGTGACTGTGAGGTCTTTATGTCAGGAAATGCTGCTTTTTTTTTTTTTCTTGAAACTGAGGGAGAGTGCTTGGTGACTATAGTTCTTTATTTTTGAGTGTGCTGATGAGGAAATTGAGATATCCTTCTGTAAGGACTTGATTAGTAAGGGTCAAAAGTGATAAAATGTCTGGAAAACATGTATAGCATCGTCTTCAAAGCATGGCTTATCCATCAAATTGTGGATCTCCATGAAGAAGGAGTCTCTCCTGCACGCTGGATTGCGCTCCTGTATGTCCATGATGCAGTAGTGACTCACGATGAGCTCTGCAAGTTGGACAGCACATCTGTAACACCACTGCTGTTGTGGGTAGATGCAAAGTTAGTGGAGCACATGCCAGTCCCCGGGCTGGCCATGCAGTGGCACTGAAAGCAAAGCTAAATCCCAGACATCAGCTCTGGCAAGGTGTATGCTGGCTACAAGGGAGGTGTTGGGCAGACTCTCTTGTGCTGGGAGGATGGAGGGGGGATGTGGAAGGAGTTAATCAGCTGCAGTTTGCAGAGCACAGGGGGACATGCTCAGTCCTGTGCCATTTGGGAGTTTGCTCTCTTAGCCCAATTGCTCACAATATGCTTCTGCCTTCCCAGCTGGCTTTCTGGGGCTGGATTTCACCGAGGCTGTTACCAAAGGAAAGTGAGGGTCTTTGTTGCTTGCTCATTTTGCCCTGCAGAATGATGGAGACTTCAGCTTTGCCTTCTGAAAGAGGTGTATTTTCACCCCTCTTTTTGTTCTGCCTCTTCTGTCCCATGAATGAGATACTAACTTTGCTCACGAGTGTATCTGCAAAGTGCATGGAAGCAAAGAGAAGCTGGAGACAGAAGTGTTGTTAAAAGCACACAGAAAGAAGGGAGTGTCTGCAGCAGCAAAGGTTCTTACCGTAGCTAGCGACAAAGGCAAAGATTGCCTATTGATCTGCTAAATTGCAGAGTATGCACAATGTAACAAATGGGTTTGAGCTGTTGTACTTGAAATGGCTGAAAATATTTTGATGAAACAGTTTTGCTCAGAAAAGACTTGTCAAAAGGGAGGTGGTTTTGATTAAACTCTGCTTGGATCAAGGACATACAGAGAAACAATTGCATACTCTATTACAGAGCATAGCATGGGAGTTGCAGCACTCATCTGGGCAGCAGGAGCTGTGAGAGACTGCTGAATGTGAACTTGGATGAATGTATCCCAACTTCATGTACCGGGTTCATGGGTATTTTGGGGCAGGTTTTTATCGACTTCTCCTATTGAAACTGTTCCACTTTGTAAAAAAGAAACATTCATTAGCCCTGAGAAAGCTGGGTTCAAGTCACTGTTTGGTTGAAGCTGTGATATTTATGGAGTGCAAAGAAGCTCCAGCAACAGAGATGGTGGCATGCCCAGTAGCCTGCTTGCGGGAGACCTGCTGAGAAGTCAACCTGGACTTGAAGAGCCTCACCCTGTCCCAGTTGATAGCCCGTAGCCACTGGGGTACACATGCATTTCTTTTCAGAAAGGATTTGAGAGGCCTTGTTTTTATTCTAAAATGGGATTTTTCAAAGTTGCAAAAATCTCTGTGGGTTCAGAACCCATTTCCTACCCAGTACTTGTTTCAGTAGAGCAGCCACAGGAGCGAAATGCAGGATTTACTGTACAGTGTGTTCACATGCATGCTGTAGCTAATGGAATAGGACTATTAAACTCCAACTCAATATGTTTCTCTAGTTTCCAGTTAAGTTCTAAATTGGGAGCATTGCCCAGAAGACTTGCTGGAAATCTTTGAAAATACATCAGCATAAGTTTCCTTTCAAACTGTATTAGGTATTATCTGTTAAATAACTAGGTGAGCATAGAGCAAGCTGAACCCCTGACCTGCTCAAATTAAACAGTTCTCTCTGGGTGAATCTGAATTAAAATAATCCCACTAGACGGGAAGGCTCCCTTTGTGCTTTGGCTCTGCAGATCAAACACTGTGAAAACAAACAACCTCTCCAACCTTGTGCCCCTTTTCAGAGCACCACCTGCCTTGTTCTTGTACAATTTCTCCTGTGCTGGTATTATAGCTATTCCCTTCCCATGTGTACGGACAGAAAGGGTGGAGGACCAGCACAGATCTACTGTGGACTGCCAGTTGACTCCATTGGCAGATAACGTAGTGCCCCAGACTGTCTGAGTTCATATGCAGTATTGTTCAGGATATGCTTACTGCAACACGGGATTATCATCTGCTTGCCTATCTTTGGTTGCCTCAAAGTACTGTTCTTTCCTCAAGGTGTCTTTAAAGAATGCAGCTATTGCAACTCGACTCCCTCTGTTTTTCCAACCTCTGAACAAGAAAATAGATAGATTTTGCCTGGTGTGTTTGGCCTTTAAATTGGTGGAGGAATCGTAGGGCTTTCAGTTAGCAATGATCTGCCATACAGATGTATGTCCTTTCTGTGCCACATGATGAGCACTCTGTGTCTGCAGCAGGTAGAGAGTCCCTGAGACAGGAAGGGATGGAACCAAAGGGGCTTAGTCTGTCCTAAAATACAAGCCAAACATGCTTGGGATGCAGAATGAATTTTTTCTTTCATATTTACTGCTAGCTACCATGCCCCTTGCCAGGTGGGAAGGTACAGGCACAAACCTCAGCTCCTGCCAGTCACAGCCCCTGCTGCCTGTGCCTTACATCAGCATTCCCCTCACCTAGCAGGTATATTGCTTTCCTCCTCTGCTGTCTGGCTCTGATTGATGCTGTCATTTGTGTATTGAGACAACCAGAGCCTATAAATCTTTCCAAATAACCCATTATTAAAAAGGGATCTCACCTTCAACTTTGGGTTGGTGAGAAGGGCTCATTATGCTTCTGTTTGTCAGCTGTGCTTATGCAGGCAGTGTCTCTTGGGGCCAGAGATAACGTTGGGATGTGTGGTGTAATGCGGTCAGTGAGTAGGTTGCACGCGTCAAAAGGCATCTCGAGGGCAGGCAGAGATTTCAAAGGCAGCAGCCTGCAGAAGTTGAGATTTTTACAGCTGGACTGTGAGGGTTGGCGACATGGGGATAGGCATTTGTGACTTCCAGGTGACGCCTCTCTCCAGAGCATGTCAGAGTGGTGGCACCAGCCCAAGGACCCTTTGCTGCTTCTTTACTGAGGGTGAAGATGGATATAAAACCAGAGGCCCTGCTTAGCAGGTGCTAAGCCTGACTCATGGAGCCTGTTGCAGTGCTGTTTTGCGGGGACAGAAACAGCCAGTATGAGCAAGGCAGGCGCTGTTTTGAACTGATGAGAGGCTTCTCAGCCTGCTCCCTCCTGTGTCCTGGGGGCCCTGCTTCCGTAGGGGAGGGCAGGCATGGACCAGCCATGCACCAAGCCTCACCTACAGGCCAGACTACAAAGACACCTATGAGAAGAGTAATCTATGTACAGATTTGGCAGTATTGACTGTCTATGCCATGTCACCTCTGAAAAAAATTATGCTGAGGTAAATGTCTATCTCTGTGCCCAATTGGATTGAGTTTTCCTGCGTCCTGGAGACTTTTTTCCCCATTTTTTATTATTTTGCCTCAGGCTGAAGGGTCTGTTTTAGGGCCAGCGTAATAACTATCATAACTTTGTCAGGCTGACACATCAGTATGGTGCCAATCACAGTTATAGAGACCCTGGGACCACTTCATCACAGCAGCTTCACTCCAAGGCTCCTTTTAATCTTTCCTAATAAAATTTAAATGACAGTAGCTGTTCCAGTCATGAACCAAGAAAAGCCTCTCATATTATTTCCTCCCTTTTTTTTTCCAGTGTTGGGTTCTCCATTTTATAGTGACTAATTTATATGAGAGCTGACATCTTCCAGAGCCAGCTATGTGTGTCTGAAACAAATGGCACTTCTGTTTAGTGATTCTCTTCTCAGCAGGTAGGGTGTTTCCAGAGTGATGTGGAAAATTGTATAGTTGGGCCATTGCAACCCTCATCAGAATCCAGGCTGAATTTCCTGATGCTTATGGGTGGTTTTGACCAGAAGCTGTTATTAGGCTTGGATAGAGATTTGCTGCAGGTTCTTCTAACCACCCATTAGAGGTCTGACCCATTGATGCTGATGAGATGCCTGCCTGCCTTTCAGTCCCACATTAAACGAGGAGAGCCAGCGGCTCCTCACATGCTTCCACTTTTCTCCTCTCCCCAGCAGAAGACAGTAGAAGGAGAACTTTAAAAAAACTGCACAACCTTTTCACTTTAAACATGAGTGGCATTAAATGGCCTGCCTTGCTGGGAAATGGGCCTCGCACTTGGAAGGAGAGGTAGGACAGTTTGTAGCAGATTTTAGATCCTGCAGGCTGCACAGTCCACAGACTTGGATCAGCCCCTGAGAAAAAAGTGTTTGGCAGTAAGAGTCAAGCCACAAAAGCCAGTCTCAGCCTTCCTGAAGTGTGAGGGGTCAGGGAGCTGTTTGGAAATCCTGTGGCTTGAACCTCAGTCTGTGCTATTTCTAGCACTGAACACACTGGGACTGGAACAATAATTTGGATTATGCCCATGTCTTTTGCTTATTTTTCATTTAACCAGCTGATGGCTGCTGTCTTGTATTGCTTTTCAGATCTACTGAGAGCAACTGCTCGTGACTGCATTAGTGGGAATGGATGTTTATGACTGATCCCTCGGTGCTTGCAAAACCCGTCTTGCTCCATCAAAACATCACAATCAGCTTGGTTCAAACAGGTATTTTTTTCTGGCTGTTCCTCAATCTGCTTCTAGCAAAAGGCTGGAGAATAACCAGAATCACTGAGGCTCTCAGAGTCTTGGTGGGAAAGAGGAAGGATACTGGCATGGAGAGGGTGTCAGTCAGGTGGGGTGGATGCTGCCCCAGTCCGAACACCCATGGGCGATAAGCTCATGCATTGGGGTTGTGTGCTATGGGTGGGTAAGTGTAGGATTGCTGATCCAGACTCCAGGCATTGCTAGGTCCCCTTCATGTCATTCATAGGTCATGAAGCTGGAGGGAAGGCAGGAGACTGCGCTGGTAACGTGTGAAATCCAAGTGCTGTGGCAAGGAGGTGGGAGATGTGGACTGATGTCCTTTCTCATCTCAGTTAACCTTTTCATCCAGTGAATATGCACTGGTCTAGTATGGGGAAGATGTGCTCCAGCTACTGCACCAGGACAGACCTCCCCTTTGACCTCAGGACTTTTTCTTCCTTTCTTTTAGCAACTGGCTAAGTCATATATGTAAGGGAAAGGGCAGTGAATTATAATCAAGGCATCTTCCATCTCCTTTCAGAATGCATGTCAGGGAAGGTGATATCTGGGGCCTTATTAATACCGCAGCAGTGAAATGTCACCGACTCTGTGGCACAAGCAGGCCTTGATTTACATGAGTATAATAGGGATCAGACTGAGATCCTCAGACTTCAGTGTCAAAGGCCTGCAGGGTTGTATTACATTTTCTTCCCTGTTGATGAAAATGAAGTCCTGGGGGAAATGAGTGGTTTGGTCTCATCTGAATTCTTTCTGGAGTAGTGTTGCCCTCAGAAACTCTAACTGGCAGTCACTGCCTCTCTTCTTGGCAGTCTCAGATGGGAAAACAAGGAATGAGTGGTCTGGGAACAACATTTTTGCATCTCTCAGCCATCCGTGTTATCTCATTTAGCTACAAGAGGGGTTGTTACCAGGAACATCTGTTTGTTGTGTCTAGGTGGAGAATGAGATAACATTTAGAAGGCACACTATGCATCTGAATCTCTGTCGTTTTCTAGAGCCAATCCCAAATAGACCATCTTTGAAGGAGATGACATCTTTGGTTGTATTTCCTGTCTTTACTCAATATCCAGTGTCCTTCCATCAGCCTACATCTTTCTGCATGACTGTTTGGCCCATACTCACTGGCATTATTGCCTTTGTGCTGCTGCCTTTCGAGCATGCCTTGCTGGAGATCTGTCCCTTTAGCAAGACTGCATGTTCTTGGGAGACTTGACCTTGGAAGACTTCCGGGCAAAATGTACATACCTCAAGAGCTTGGATGTTACAGGGCATCATCAACTCTTTCTATCCTAAGTTACTTGCAGCTGGCTCGTTCAGAAAACACTGCCTAGATTGGCATTTGCTTTGCTGACTAAATACTGAAGTACTTAGTGCTTCTCAAGTTTTAGAAGGTGCGGGGGAAAGTGAACTAAGCTGAGATCTGTAAGGGATCCTAACGTGAAGTTAGGTATCCTGATCCTTTGGCCTGTGAAAGTTGTTTTTGTTTTGGTAGTAAGATGAGAGTTCTGGCTGCTGCGGCTGCAGGAGATGAGTGGGAAGACCCTGTACATGGGTGCCTGGTGGCTAGACGGGCCTGAGCTGCTTGTTTCCTTGTGTATCAGTGGTTCTCACCTATTTCTTATTACAGTGATCTTCTTGGGTCCCATTTATCCTCACTTCCCTTCTGTAAGACTTTGTTATAAATTACAGCAGAAACTAGAAGTTATGGGAAAGTTGGGGCTGTTTCTATTTTTCCTCTTTCCAGGTATATGTCCTCCCAGGGTATATGTACTTGCCCCATTCTAAATTGCAAATACCCCCTAAGGGTTGTCTCCCCAAGGACAACCTTGTTACCACTGAGTCAGAAACAAGCCACACATGTCATATTGATTTCTGGCAGCAGACAGTCTGAGCAATTCAGGGGATGTTTGCAGGGTGGATGAGGACCTTGCTTCTCATTTTGAAGGGACCAAATCCTTTTCAGCTCAATCTAACCCATGTAAAGACTTTACAAGATGCCTAGAGCTTGCTACGGACTAATGCCATCCAGAGACACTTTCTCCAGTCTCTTGCTTTTTGGTGGAGCTCTGAAGAACATCATAAACCATCAGTTTTGAAGCCTAACAGACCCCAGGGGGTAACTGAGGCTAAAAGAGTTACAGTAACTCTGGTGTCATCTTTTAAAATGCCTTTCTTTTCTCTTACAACATTTTAAATCCTGTGCCCCTGTGCCATTTTTTAGCATGTACCAATTTGTGCAGTTTCTAGCAGAGAGCACCCAAAGTTCTGTTTATGGGGGACTTGCGTATGAATTATTACCTGCGAAGCTTGCAGTCAAGTAGTGGGTTATAGTACTAATTAAGGCAAATGTCATAGCAAGAGCACGCTGACGTTGTTGGAATTAATGGCCCAGAGCATTACTACTTAGCACACCTTTTGAAGTTAATGGAATCGTATTAATTGGGATCTTGGAGGGACTGAGGGACACAGAGTACATCACTCCTGAGCAGCACCTCTGTTATTACATTAGGGCTGGAATAGCATCCAAGTTCCTCCTGCCTTTTGTGCCCCTTTTGCGTAGCCATTTCACAAATAGATGGCTCTAACAAGCCCCGGGAGAAGGTTGTTTGATCCTAGGGTAAAAGGTGAAAAAGTCCATTCCAGCTGTGGTTGCAGAGAATGACTTTGCCTCCAGAAACCAGCACTGAGAACTGCCAAACTGCCTCTGGCACAATCCTGAAGGAACAAGGAGGTGTGTTCAAAAATATTGTGCACCCTTGTCCCTTGGTCTGATTCTGCAAATTCATCTCTCCTCCATGGGGCTTGTTCTGATGAGCACAACCTAGGGTATTGGTGCAAGGCACAGTGTCAGAGCATTAAAAAAAAAAGCGTCTGTCAGCAATACTGAGTTCTTTTGGATATTAGCCAGCTGCAGTAGCAGTGAGACTGGCGCAGTGCGTGGTTAGACCTAATGCCAACAAAATTTTAGTTTTGACATAGCAAAAAGCAACTGATGGAGGGCATCTACTTTCTTTGGAAAAAACCAAGAGAGCTGATACTTTTCCATAGAAAACAAAAAATCAAAACTTTTATGCTTTGTGCAGTTGAGGAAAAAGGAAAAAAAAACCAACAGTTTTCTACTGAGAATTTTGATTCCAAACCAGAATGTTCTCATTTTCATCCAAATTTTCCACATGGGGGAAATAATTTTCAAGCATCTCTCATATAAAGTAATTAACTATAGACGAGGAATGGATGATTTCAGAAGAATAGGAGCACATACTATCTCTAGATAATGATATTAAATCCATTGTGCACTGGGAATGGAAGTGCTTATGATACTGTAGATTTCCTGTGCCATTTGATCCTTGTTGAGTTCAGATTTAAAAAAAACCCCATGGCTATGATATAGCATTTTCTCTGTATTAAGTGGAGTGCAATTATTTATTGTCCTTTGCAACATTACTGGGATGTAGGTTCACGATTACCATTGACTAGATTTGTAGACTATCACATTATGTCCTGGGTTATCATAGGGGAAACGATGCTTGAAACGATGATGATTTGATGTCAACTCGATGTCCCGCTGCATGGAAGTCGAAACAACAGCATGGTTGAGCTGGTGCTGCCTGCATGGGAAGTTCCCTCTCCAGTCCATGCTGGCCTCTCCTCCTGCCTCGGACACCTTGGAGGTCTGAGTGCAATATTCAGAGCTCATCACATATGGCGCTGCTCAGCTGGGCAGCTGCTGGGACATGTGAGCCCTAATCCTGCTACAAACTTACTGCATGATGTTGGATACATCTTGGCCTTACTGCTGGGTCTGCTGTGCAACCATCTGTAACTGGCTGCAAGGGACGGGCAGGGTTTGCCAGCAGAAGTCCTTCTGTTCGGGACAGTTTCTCTCAGGGCTTGTTAACCCTGACCTTAGCCTGCAGAACCGCTTTGCTCCCAAGCAAGCGCGAAGCGCTCCTGGCTGTTTAAATCTATCGCAGTTGTGTTTGAATTGAAAGATTCCTCTGTTCCCCAGCGGAGTGTGTTGTAAAACAATCAGTGACATTTGTTAAATGGAGAACACGTAGGGCAAGGACTCCATCAGCTCTGAGGAGACAGTGAGTAATGGTCTCTTAATGTCTTAGAGCTTTAAAGCTACTATAATATTCTTCAAAGTCAAGGTAGTGCAGTGGGGCTCCGCATTGCTGTCCTGTGTTCAGGGGCAGGCCATCTCTGAGCACGTAGCCAGCCACCATACTTCAGCAGCATCTATGCGGTGGGGAAGGAATTAGTTGCTGTGCAACATGCATCACAGACGAGACAAATTTATTATTTACTTGCGAGCGTTCCTGTAACACCCATCACTCAGCTGGTTACCTGCGTCTGCTAGACGCTGCTTTGCACTTCTAGCAGAGTCTGCTCTGCCCTCTTCCTGACACAAATCAATACGCTAAGCCTCAGCACATTTGGGAAGGAGGTAAAAGTTGCACAGCCGTCCCCACAAAAGGGGAAGCGGAGGTGAAGTGCATGTCTGTGATCAGATGGAAACTTGCAGTACAGCTGGATGCGGGTCTCCTTGTTTTGGATCCCTCTGATCTGTGGTGCCAGTGATCTCTGTCCAAGGGCTTCGTCTTACCCCTTGGGCAAGGTCCTGCCTCTGGAGGGCTCAGAAGAAAACGCAGGACAATAACTTCATTCTGAGTCCCATACTGGGTTTGGTTTAAACTGGGTGTCTTTTCCCCTCATGTACAGAGCTCTTGAGCTGAGGGGAGCAGCTTAGCGGAGGAGGATGTCCTGAGCACATGCAGGACCTGCGAAGGCTCTCCACCAGCCAGCATTGCCGCTTCTGCCATGCACAGCACAGGGCTGAACTGATTGTCCTCATCTGTCACTGATACATGAAGATGCGTATTAACACTATTTGAAACTTGGCTGAGTAACAACTATGTGGTAATGAACTGCGCATTTTTAGCTTCAGAGTCTCTGGGACAGACAGATGGAAGCAGAGGGATGATTTATATCCTCAAACCTGTTATTTACAAGCAGTCATGTTCCTCATCTTCCTGTAGACAAATTGAAAGAGTTGTAAATTTGCCATGTACAGTCCCTTGAGCTAATGCTTATGGGAGATGTAATTTAAAACATTGGTTTGTCCTGGAGAACTGAGCCTGAACAACATTGCCATGGAAATAGGTACAAAAGCTGAAAATAGGTGGATGAACTCCACACAGTCCTTACTATAAAGAATTTACTGTCCATATAGACACAACAGAAGAAGCAGGAGGGAAATTAGGTCTCCTGAGTGGCAATTCACCTTATTAATCACTGCCACTAGTGACTAGTTAAAGACTAATTAAGGGCTAACTGTGGGTCATGAGAAGTGAACCAGCTACCAAATAGGCATGACAGCATTGGACATTTATTCCCTAACTGATCATATAGACCTGAAAGTGCACCCCCTGCTTTTAGTAAGCATGGGACTACTGACATTTTAGAATTGATCTGGAAAACAATTCTGCCTTGTTTCTAAGGAAAAATCTTGTGTGTGTGTGTCTGTGGGAATACAGCCATTATGTGAGATAAGGTACAAAGTGTGGGGGGATCAGGCTGTAGAATATTTGCACTTCTTCCTTTCTGGACACTTTTATGAGGGCAGTGTTGTTCAGTAGGACTCACCCCATGCAGAAGCATTTGTAAGAGCAGGGGTGGTGAGGGACCGTTCTTTTCCTTTGCAAATAGTCCAGTGTTTTAGTATCATCATTCCACAGTGCCTATTGTTTACCACCCAGCATCCTGAGTTTAAGGAAGAGGTGAAATACAGCTATTTTCTGTACTTTGCCTGTTTTCTCTGCAAATCTGCTTTCAGCCTGGAATACGGATTTTTGAGGGCTAATGTGGAAGTCAATAGATCTAGTTAAATGGATTGGATTCCCTTTTAATTCTAGTAATTGCACTGGCTTGACTGGAGTTGTTACTGATCTACAAGATGGAATTGCCAGTTGTGCCGTGGACGACTTAGGTGAAGTTAGAGGCCAAGCCTTTGTAATACTTTGTGCCTCAGTTTCTCCTCTCCCACCTTCACAGTCTTGTTTCTTGCTGTGAGTGGAAAGAACCAAGTACAGTGAAACCCCAGTGTCTGCTCTGGCTCTTGGGCAGAGGTAATGGCAGATCCTCAGAGTCCTGACTAGAGGCTGTGGCATGAACCTTCTTGCTGTCCTGCTATAAGGCTGCCACACATATCTAAAGCACATCATTTTTTCCTACTTGGTTATTATCATGAAATAGGGGAAGAAGACGTTACCTATTTGTCCAGGGCTACCTCAAAGTAATGTTACAAATTCCTCTGTGCTCTGGATCTACCTTTCTTCCTATGTGTGCATGGACCAACCATACCTAGGAGCTCTGCAGTGCCTGATGAAATGGGGCTTCACGGGGTAACTGCACCAGTCTCATACTCCTGGGGCTGTCGGGGAATCTGCTTGCCTGCCTGTTCCCCCGATCCTGCTTGGGTGTCTCAGTGCTGTCCTAATACAGTAGCAATATTCCAATACTAATGAAAATACGTCTTCCATTGTGTTCCTTTGCTAGCACTGCTGGATGTTTTAAAATAGCTTCCTTAGACCTGATGCTCTCTGGCTGTTATATTCATTTCCCGCATAGCTGTTAGGTGTGTTTTCTCTTTTAACTGGGTGTTTCATGTATCTGGCGATGGTGAATGCCCTATATTTTCCAGAACCACTTTTGTTGCTATCTGTACATTATCTATCCCTCTCACTCCCAGAGATATAGTCCCTGTGATGGCATTGCCCCCCCACCCTTCCCTGCAAAGAGGCAGAAGGGAAAAAAATCGCATCATAAATTGCCCCATTTCATCACCTGCTGACTCCAGTTCACCCCTATTGTTTTTACTGGAGTAATCGTCTTGTTTACTTTCTGTCTGGATCAGACTTGTCCACAGTGCATTATACTTCCTGGGAACCTCTCTGCAAGTCTGATACTCAATATCTCTTTCTGTTTCCTTAATAATCCTCCTAACTCACCTCACCTTGTTTTTATAGGTCTTCTAGTCCCCTTGCTAGGTAGTTCATATCTTTAATACAATTCTCTTTATTGTTTGTACTCCTCTTTACCTTCTGGCCTAAACACATTGGCCTCTAATGCCTTGGGTTTTGCGCCTAGTCCAGACTCCTGTAATTAGCACTGAGCTCACAGCAGGTGAAACAGTAATTTTACAGAGTCCCCCATGGACCTGTGTGTGTGAGAGTATCCAGGGGCAGAGCCCAGGTTTCTCTGCTCCCCAAACTGTCTCTGCCCCTGATGCTCCAAAGGCCCCTCTTAGACAGTGCTGTTCCTTTCCTTTTCTGTGGCCTGTTGTTATTTCAGGTACCAACTTTGTCTCTTATTAGGCCTGTTTGGCATCTACCACAGTGGAGCTGGGCATGCAGGTGACTCCCACCTGCAGATAAGAAAGATGTCCCCCTTGTAGTACTAGTAGGGCTGTTATGTCTTGGTTTTGGGCTTACATCTGCAGAAAGTCCAATGCCAGCTTAGTGGAAGTAGAGGGGTGGATCTGACTGTGTGCTCTAAGGCACGTGGAAATTAACACCGGTCTCTCTACATGGGCACTTTTCAAACCTTAAATGTGTAAGTTAGAAAAAAATCTGAAGATATCCCAGTATTGCACTAAAGCTGGGAAGAACTCCGGAAATTCATGACTGATGGAAATGGATAGTGGAGGATACTAGGGTGTTCTGCAGATCAGGCTCTCTCAAAGCAAGCATGAATCCTCATGATAGTCTGTTCTGCTTCATGGATCTCTTTTATATTTTATGTCATTGATTATATATGCAAGATTGGTGTTAGATAGCTGTAATAGTGTTAGATAGTCCCCAGTTGGATAAGCATGTGAAGCAAGGCAATGAATGTGCACAATTTCTTTTGCTCCAGTATCAGGAACAAATCCAAGCAAGGTTTCATCCCATATCCCAGTCTTCAGCCTGTGCCCATGTCAGAACTGGTTCAGTCACTCCCTATGAACCACGTCCCTGCTTCACCCGCATGCAGGCTGGGGGCCTGCTCTGTGCAGCGTGGCCTGGGGACCCTAGCGATGGGTAAAAGGCAAAGAGGCCCTTATCCAGGTCAGCGTCACTCCCACTGCTGTCTGCAGGCTCTTCACAGCAAGCTGTGCTAAAAAGATAATAAAGACCACAGATGAACTTTCTCCTAATCCCAGATAGAGAACTTTTCCTCTGATCAATACATTGGCTTATCTCCACATGCAATGCAGAAGTTCTTTGGATGGACGCAGGACTGCTAACAGGAAGGGAACATCTCTACAGGCAACATGTTAACAGAGTGGCAATAAAAATCCTTTCTCCTTCACATTGCCGAGATAAAATGAAGTGTTCTCCATGTCCCTGACCTGTCACTTGACTTCCTGTCTTGCATTTTTGTCTGTGGCAGTAATGATGATAAGTGATCCAGCAGGATGACTTTCCACTGAAGACCCAAGAAAGACCAGATAGCTGAAATATTGTGAGGTTATTCAGAGAAGCAAAGATCTTGAGGAACAATTGCGTCTTTTTTTAATGGCAAAAAAGCTGTGCCAGTATGACTCCATCTTCTTGGTGCGCAGAAGCTAGAGATGTGCTTTTAAGGCCCTACAAGCGTTGGCATGTGCATAGCACATCTTGTGCCTAGTATTGCTGTGCTTTGCTGCTGGAATTTTGAAACACCAAAGCTTGCATTAAAGTGGAGTGGACCGAGACCAAGTGAGACATAAAGGCATCGTAGTGGAGTAGTTATGGTTCTGGCATAACAACAAGAGGCAGTAAGGACTTTTGCTTTGGAGAGGAGAATGGTGCTGGGAACTCCTGGATTCTTTTGTTTTCAGAACCAAAGCGTGCCAAGCAAACCTGCTTGCCTTTTTTCCTGGATACCATTACAAAAATTAATAGATGTAGGTAAGAACACAGTGTGTGGAATAGAGTAAAGTATTAGAGACACTGTTTCATGAGATGTTACAAGCAAAATTAATTTCAGTTGGCTGGGAGGTAAATGCTACCCCAAGGCTTCAGGGACACATTTTGGATGGCTAGAATATGAAATGCATACTCCTGTCTCAGAGGAGGGTGTGTGTGTGTGATTTTCTATGCTTGATTATTAATGTGTATATTTACTTTGTCTTGCTGGAAGAGACAAAAACAGAGGTGGGGAGCGTTCTGAGTAGTTGGCCAAGCCTGTGTTTCAGCAGGACCTGGGCACACAGTCTCCTGAATCTTCTGGGGCAGGGGTCTCCTCCCTGCCTGCAGGCCATCTAAATGTAGGCTGAGAAGACTTCATCTCCTCCTGAGGAAATAGTTGGAGATGGGCAGACGAATTGCCTGCCAGAAGAGTTGGTCTCCCTCCAGTGACTAGAGGGACCATCTCAATGAGCAGGTTAGACTACAGGTGTCACTTCTGGATGGCTGAAGGTAGGTGACGTGTTCCATACCTGTGGTCACACTTGCAGAGATATTTAGTGGGAGTTACCTGGCTGCCTCTATACTTAAAGACTCTGGGAATTCTTGTATTCTGTAGACAGCACCTTGAGGGCATCTCAGAATAAATGTGAATGCCACCCATTGCAAGTAGCTGAAAGTACATGCTCCTGAGTACTGGAGAAAAAAAAAATACTTTCCAGTTTGAGCATTTGGGGAATAAAATGGTAAGATAAAATCCCATCATTCTGATTTCCCTGTTGTTTTACATCTTCTGATATCAAGTACGTTCTGATGTTAGCCATGAGAAATGCTGGCTGTGAAGTTAATGCTGCACAGTGCCTTGGAGCAGAGCACACCAGTGTTCCTGTGCCACCTGTTTTGAGGATTCGTAGGAATATTAACTGGACCTGAGACGCGGTCTGGGAGGGAAAGCAAGACAGGCAACACAAGGAGATGATCCTTTTTGAAAGGATTATTTTCTTTATTTCATTCTCTTTTTCAAAATCATCCGTATTGTCTTCCATTCCCAATTCCTCAGCAGTTTCAGAACACTTAATTAAAAGGTCATATTCACCTATGCCTGGTGCCCTAGATAGCTTCTGCTTCCACTTTCAAGAGAAGCTAAAATTCCCTAGTGAGGATAAATGGGGAAAGTATTAGACCAAATTGGGTATATGGTGCAGTTTCTGTGGAACACAGGGAGAAGGAAAGCATACGTAGAAATCACATCTCCTGACAAGACTGCTCAGGCAAGACATTAGTCACAGGCTGGGAGTCAAATGGCTTCCTGAATAACACCAGGAAACAGCAGCTATCATCAAATGACACATCGCAATACGATACTTTGGGGCAAATTGCTTAATGCATATGCATTTCAGCTTAACTCACTGTGAAATAAGGACAACACAGTGTTCACTCATCCCAAAAAGTAAATACGTAGGGAAGGTAATAAGTTCGCTAGATATTCATGTCATGGAATGATACATCGGAGTGTACTGTGCACTGAAGCTTATGCACTGCTGCTGGTTCTTGACAAACATGCAGTTTCGTGTGGGGATATCTGGAAGCATCTACTTAATCATCCTGGATTGGAGAGGTTTCACCAGTGTCCTGAGTGGGAAGTACTGTCCCGTTTGTGAAAGTGCTCCTTCCCTCTGATACATGTCAGTGAAATTTCTGTACTCAAGCACTCTGAATGTCGTATGCACATTTTTCCATGCATGCCCTCATGCGCATACATGGTGGAAAACTAAATAGGCTACATTCTCTTACCCCTTAAGCAGAAGGTTATTAAAATGTGAACTCCGTAGTTAAAGTTGTAAAGCCAATTTCATAACTCATGTAGTAATGTTCCGTCTATGTAATAAGGCAATTCGTTGATCTGCAGCAGCAAATTATACTTTTTGAGCATTTAAGTAATACTTCCACTTGGCTTCCAGTTTACGAGGCAATTTAATATTTCCCTGGGCTCACTAGTGCTGACTGTACAGAACTTCTGGTGTTGAGCATTTATTCAGCATAGAAGCTTGAACGAAGTTATTGGTATTTTATGCACAATATCGGAACATTTCCTTTTGGAAATCTCCCCTTTGCCCAGCCACCACCAGCGCCATTGGAGTACGCCCAATTCTGGCAAACAAATCCAAAAGGAATGGATTAATCCAAGTGAGCTGCGTAGGCAGCCAACATCAGAAGCACCTGGCCCAAACGGGATGTGGTGCCAGATTTCTAAAGTTGGCCTGACCTGGTCACCATCTCTTCAAAAGCACCAAAGGACCTGGTGTCTCCCCTGAATAATGGGGAGAATTCAAACATAGGAATCAGGTGCCTTGAGGAAAACTATTTCAGAGGGAGCCATTGAACAAGAACTGGTGGTATTTGTGTTGAGCCCTAAATGATTTGAAGAAGATATTATTATGACCCTAAAGCTGTTTTGGTTTTCTGTTTAGGTCGGCTCATGTAAGGAAAGATACTGCTCCTGTCTACAGTCCTCCTGATTTGTAGCCTTAGACCATGGCCATCAAGGTGGTCACAGCTGGAGTCCTCATAGTGCTGACAGCAGAAGTCCCCTGGCCCCATCCATTTGCAATCATGGTTGTACTGGAAATCTGCCAGGACACTGGAGCTGATTCCTGGAGACAGAAATATCCTGCTTGTAATATTCCTTTTTCCAAATGGATCCTTCTTCACCCTAGCCTGGAAATGTAAACATGTTTATTCCAGGATATTTCAGAACATTTTTGAGAAATTTCCTTTAGGTGGCAGCAGGAGTACAAGAATATTCAGCCTCTTGGCTACTCTGGGCTGCTGCGGTGGCATGGCTTCGTGCTGAACATAAACCCGGTTTTACAACCCTTTCACAGCCTAACGCACATGAGGTTTTATTTCATTATTAGAGCAACTTGCTGATGAGCTGACCTCATGAGTCAAGACCCCCTCACCTGTCTGGCTAGTCCTTTGGGTCTCTGTATGTAACTGCTATGACAGTCTGGACACTTAACAATATGGAAATGATGCAGTCCCTGCCTAGGGGATCTCAGTCTGGACTTGGTATCACCTACACTTAACATTGCAATGGAGTATGAAAGGCAAGGAGATGCAGAGGAGAATGCTCAAGCTTACTGTGTTGCTTGTTCACCTGTTTTACGAGTCGAGGCAAAACTATCAATAGTCTAAATACAATTGCAGTAGAGCTGCTAAACTTTGCACAATTCCCCATCTCTGGGATGGCCCTACTGCTTGCTTATCTGCTGGGAGGCCAAAAGGTATTTCTCTATTTCTCCCCTCATTTTCAGACTCTTTTTTCCTTCAAGTCTTGTTTGGAAGGAAATCCCCAGATGATGTGTCCATCACATTCCCTGGGAAATGCTTTGAAGTTCATGGTCTGCTTGTGAGACAAGGAAGCCTACACAGCCCTTTCCCTTTGGACACCAGTATGTCTAGGGGTCTATCGGGAAGAGGAACAGGGATCTGGAGGCGTCGGCTCTCTGAACTCCATAGGATGCCATTTGGGCCCTTCCATCCAGCTGGAAATGAGCCAGTAGCTCTCAGTACTGTTGAGGGGGACCTGCCTCAGGCCAAGCTGGCCTTGGGCTAGCGGGAAGCAAGGCAGAGGCTGAATTATGGCTGTCATCTCTCTCTCACCATTAAGTGACTGATGTAGGATCTAGCTGGGCACCCATAGTTGGGGCCCTCAAGTGATTGCTTATATGCTGCTGTATAACAGTCTGCTCTGCTTCAGACCCTTCTGCTTTCTGGACATGCTGGCCTCAGACTCCTCATTTCTCAGTGCTGCTCCAGAGGAGAAATAATGTTTTTCCTATATTTTGGGCTCCTGCCTTCTCAAGAGGGCCTTGAAGTGGCATCACCTTTTTGAAGAGCAAGCAGATACACCTGATCTGTACATTGCGGTGATTTGTGGAAGCTGCTGGCTGGGTGGTATAGGTTCCAGTATCCTGGCATTCTCCATCACGCTCAAACCTCCTTCCATTCATCTGTCAACGAACAACTACCGTTGCTTCACACCCTCCTGGAGCCTGGCCATTTATCCAGCTTTTATGGTGAGTAAATAATATGCTCGGTTATATGTCTGGAAATAAGGTTCTGTACAAATTCCTCGGGCAATCAATATACAGAGTCATTTTATGTTAGAAATAGCTTGTTCCAAATGGCCATATATATCTTTATTATACTGTAAATTCTCACACTGTCGCTGGAAGCCACATATGCCTTATTACCCAGCTTTGGTTGCGGAACAAGCTCCTTCCCTCATTCCCTTTTGAAGCCTCTTTCTCCCTTCTCCTGTCCCCTTGGCTGAAGGCTTAGGAATTAACTGACCTCTCTGATGCACCACAAAATCTCCTTCCCTTCCTGATACAAAAGTGTCCTCTTGGGATTTTTTTCTCCCCTAGAAGACTACAGCCTTCTTCCAAAAAAAAAAATCAGACTTCGAATATCCATGCCCTATAGCCTTACTATTTAGCTGTGTTTTCTCTGTCAAAATTATTTCTATGGCAAAACCCTTGAGAGCTCCCAGCCAGCACTGAGCCCTGTCAGGCACTGTACCCAGTGCACAAGATGGCTTTAGCCGTCTTGAACCAACAATTTTACCAGAGGTCATCTGCGTCCTCTGGCTAAGGTCCCTCCAGATCTGGCGACTAATCTGAAATGTTTGTGAAAGATAAAGTTGTGGGACCTGGGTGGTCAGATAAAGTGAGGACAGTACTGGCCACATCATGGAATACAAACAATTGGCACCACAGGCAGGCGTGGGGAAGATGGATGATTACTGCCCCTCAGCAGCTGGGGAGCTGCTTACCAGTCCTGTGCTTCAGCTAGAAAATCACTGGTAATGGTATAGGAGGAGTAGGAGGAGGGTTTTGGTAGCTGTGAGTCTTCTCTGTGGGGAAAATGTAAAAAAATCAGGCAAGAAGCAGAGTGTGGTGATATTTGCAGATGGAGAATGAGAGCCCTCAAACACAGGCACAGCTGACCCCCTAGAAGCACTCCCATTCTCCTTCCTGAGATGGGGAAATGAAAGATATTTGCAGGGTTAAAGTTACAGGCATTGGAGATAGGAAAATAAACAATAATGGCTTGAAGAGAAGACAGGAAGATGAGGCATGGCTGCGCCCTGCGAATAATCACTGCTTGCTCAGTATGTCTTGCTGCTGTACACCAGCTCAGAGCGGGTCCCACTTTGAATTACTTTAGGGGAGGTATCTCATTTTTACTGTTCTTAGCACTGTTGTGCCCAGAGAGAGGGATCAGGGCTTGTCCTGTTCTGGCACAGCTGTAGCAAAACTCTGGCTAAGTAAGAGCCAGAGACTGCCGTGGAAGAGAGGGGTGATGCTCACCAGGGTGAGGAGCATGGGTTGTATTCTCAGAAGAAAAAAGTTTCTTTGCAAATCCAGCATGTTTGAGCAAGTTCTGAGGAGGCAACTAAAATGCCTCACTGGGAAACCATTTTTGTTTTTCATGCTGGGTGTGGATAATCAGGTGTGTCCACATTGCAGGGCTGGGGCTGGGTGGATGGGCTGAAACATCGCCCACAGGTCTGGGACCGAGAAGTTTCTCCCCACCCGGTAAGAGCTCCCCTTGGAATAAGAGTGTTTCTCATTGCCAGGGGTTGGTGCTCTGCTTAGGACAGAGGTGCCCACATCTTCAGCTGTGGAGATATTAGTTGTAGCTGAGCCATGACCTTGGGCCAGGGCTCTCAGGGGAGACTTGCTGCCAGCTCCGTGGTCTGACAGAGAGGAGATAAGTGAAGTTGCTCAGTGACATGTTTGGAAAGGCTGTTAGTAAAACACAGCCAGGAAAACTGGCTCCAGCCCCCTGGGACAAGGCCTGCATCTCCATGAGCATCACGTCCCTGTGCTAGACAAGGAGTCAAACCCCGCCACAGCCCCCTGAAGGCCTGTGCTGCTTGTGTGGGAAGGCAGAGCTCTGCTGGAAAAACCAATGTAATCCTGCAAAATGAAGTCACAGCTGGAGGCAACGGGCACATCCTTTGCTGGTGTAAATCACCGTGACCTGATTGATTTTAGGGCCAGCCTTGGTATTGAAGGTGTCACAAAAAGTTCCTTGGAAGGAATCTTTAGAGAAATGTTTCCCCCTTGCTCTCCTGTTAACTTGCCTGTGATAATACATCTGCCGCATGCTCTTGGTGTGGACCTTGTTCACAAGAAAAAGAAAGGAGGAGAGAGACTGCTGTTCATCTTATTGACTGCTTATTCACTTCTTTAAAAGTAATTAGGAGTTTAATCAGAGTTTCTATGGATTTTTGGGGGAATCTGTAATTAAAATCTGCACAGTCCCCTTGCATTATATACTTAACTTTCTCCCAAAGCTCCTCAAATATCTTTAATATTCTCACTTCCTCTAATGGAAACTGTCAAGTACCCCAACATAAAAATGAACACCTAACGAAACCACTGCAACAGGCCGCCAAACTGCAGCCCCCAACAGTTTTTTGTTGTTAGGAAAGGTCTGATCTGCGATAACAGCCCAGGCTGTAGGTTAACAGGCCTGATCGACTCCAAGCTGCTTTTTCTCTAATGAATAGAGATGTTTCTTCTCATCAGCGTAAAGAGTGCAGTGCATGGAGAGGGGGAAGGGAAGGAGAAGAAAAAAAAAGCCGTCTCACTGCGTAGGGATGGAGCCAGTCTCTTGATAAGCTTTCAATTAAGAGCAGATTAAAATTAGGTTTATCTTCTCCTGAAAATGGCAATGATGTTAATATAATAATACAACATAACAACTTAATAACCCAGTTGGAAGTGACTCATCCACATCGGAAAGATCACAGTTTTGCTGCCTAGTTCTGGAGAGGTTAAGTGTGCCTGTCCCTCGTTCCTGCAGGCACTCGTGGGGAGAGGCAAAGCTGGGCAGTAATTCACGGCCTGGCTGCTTCTCCTCCCTGGCTGGTCCTCAGGGTGGTTGGATCACCTACCTTCAGTGCTGCTGGGAGGTATGGGTGCTGGGTCAAGTGTGGCTGGGGAGATGATTAAGGGCTCTGATTTGCCTTGAAACGCAAATCTCCTGATAATTAGTGTGTTCCTGGAGGAATATCTTCACCTGCTGGCAGGTATTGCATCTGGAGGGTAGTCAGGGTTAGTCCAGCTTTCTCTCTCAGTGGCAGACCTACAGCGCTTGCTTCTTCATTAGCCCCTACCTGGTGGGAGGGCCCTGTATGCTTGGCCCATGTAACCAGAAAGGGAGCAGTGGCATCCAGTGGCCCCAGGGGATGGTGAGACCCTGGTCTGAGCCACAGGCAGGAAGCACATTTGCCTCCCTGTGAGACCCAGTGTTCGGAGCAGCTGGTGCCCATGTGCAGTCAAGTGTCACCACCACTGCCTGACACACAGTCCAACACACGGGCACAGCCCTGGGATGTGACTTTGTTCAGGTTGCCTCAGGTGTTGCCTGGGAAAACCAGTGAGATCTGGTCTCCTGGTCTCCTTTGTCTTTCCTCCTGCTCTAATGTTGGTTGAACTGCCCTTTGTGCGTCACTTTGAGTTCCATGGTGCCGTCCTTCACAGTTTAAGGCCACAAGGAGCTGGTCTGGCCCATGTGTCTGAGTTTGCATTCAGACACTCAACTGCATTCAGGTCTCCCTTGTAAGTGAAGAAAGTCTCTTTGCTTGACCACATTAGCTGAGCAATGTGTTCCTCAGCATGTAGGTGAGTCTGGCAGGCTGGCAGCTGCAGAAGAAGATTTTCTTCCCTGCAAACTGCCCCCAAACTACCTGTCACCTCACCCCTATGGAGCCCAAGGCTTCCAGAAGCATCAGGAAAGTTGGTGGCTGACCAGCTGGTTTGGAGGTGTACGTTGAAGCTATGCTGACTTGGGCAACCGCTTCAGATCTGGTCCACACCAGTTCCTCCTTGTCTTCTTTCTGTGTCACTGGCTTTTCCCAGTTTCTGAACCCAACCTGGTCCTGGAGGAGTACTCTGTCAGCATTTCTCTTGTATGGTGCACAGAGGCATAAGCAGAGCCCGAGGCTCCATTTTTCTAGGTACTAGCAGGTGGCTCCTACCCCCAAGCAGTTTGGTGTGACTGACAAGAGATTTGAGGTGCAGAGGCATGTGATGGGTCCATGTATAGAAACAACTGTTGAGGCTCAGCAGAGTCCTCCGATGCCTGGACCTTGCTGCTTACCCAATCCCATTGCTCCACCAGGGAAAGGACAAGGTCCCAGAGCCTTGAGGTATAGCAGCCAGTGTCTGGCATTGCTTGGAGAAGACCCAGGAACCAAACACCCACAGCTGGTTGTTCCCTACTTCTCAGTCCAGCCCATCACATGCATTAAGGACTATGAAATCTGCTGGCCTTAGTGGGAGTTTATCTCCTGTGTTGTGGTAAAAGAAATAGATTTCCTCTACCACAGGAGAGTGTTAGTGAAAGCTGCCCTGTGCAGTATTTGCTGCCCTGAGCTCAGGTGTTGACCCCTGCAATTAACCAAGACTGTCACCCAAGAAGAGCCTGATTGAACTGGTGTCATGGCAGAGTGCAGCTACTCATTCAGCTCATGTCTGGATGAGGCTGGATGATTCAGACATGCCCTTTGGTTTCAAGGACAAAGCTGGTAAATCTGTTCCTGCAATTCAGACAGGGTAGCATTTTCCTGCTCTTCCTGGACAGAGACTACATGGATTTATTTATGTCTGGGAAAAACACAGTCAGAAATACTCCTTAATTTTTTTTAGTGAACCCCTGCTTGAGATCATAGCAGTCCACTTTCCTTCTGATGTCTGTGGTGCTTTGAATGCAGGATGCATGTCTGGTTTACAGCTGCTGGAACCTGTAATCCCACTGCAGATTCAGGCCTACTCCTGCAAAAAGCTCCAAGTCCTCTGCTAATAAAACTGTGTGGCCTTGTATTAAATCCCTGTGAGGGCCAGAAATCAACCTCCCAATGGCCTGACTGCCAGAGCAAAACCTTTGTAGGCACTTCCTCTATAAGGGCCCACTAGCTGGAATTATCCTTGATGCTTACCAGCTGTTTGACATCACCACGTTGCTGGTCGTTCTGCCTGGAGAGTTTTACTGTTAACACCAATCCATTACATCTCCTGCTGATCAGCGCTCTGTTGACAGACATGAGACAATGCCTGCTGCCCCCTCGCAGGGCTGCTCATGTTTGGTATCCTCTGCACACGCTGCAGAATGGATGTGATACGGCTGATTTCTCACCATCCCTTGGCAGAGGTGACAGGTGCAAGATGCTAACACTGTACCTGGTGCTTAGGCCCTCCAAGAAGCTGAGATGATCAGCCTCAGAGGGAGAGGCAGGAAGGACTTTCCAATGCAAGGTAATCTCTGGTGTCTTTAGCTCCCTCTTGATTGGGCCCTACCAGCTGCCCTCTGGACTGAGGAGATCTGATTTGGCTGGGGGTGATTTGCTCATCTCGTTTCATGGGTCGATCAACACTGTAGCTTGTAACTCGTGTCAGAGAAAGGTATTTGTCTCTGTGCCCTACGTGGTGTTTTATGGAGGAGGGTATAAAACTCTTCTCTTCCCTTGTCATGAAGGCTGTCATCTTGGTCCAGAACCTGGGTGTTGAGCTTTACCCATGAGAAGTGATCAGATTAAATGGGTTGTCTTCCCAGATAGAGCACTCAAGACCTCTAAATAATAAAGTGCAATGATATGGTAATTTTCAGCGGACAATGTCTAAGCACTTGAATGGATGTCGTGGTTTAACACCAGTGGGCAACTAAGCACCACACAGCTGCTCATTTGCCCTCCCCCCCACCCAGTGGTATGGGGGAGAGAATCGGAAAAAAAAAGTAAAACCTGTGGGTAGAGATAAAGGCAGTTTAATAGGACAGCAGAGGAAGAAAAAAAAAATAATAACAATAAAAGAATATACAAAACAAGTGATGCACAATGCAGTTGCTCACCACCCACTGACCGATGCCCAGCCAGTCCCCAAGCAGCAATCACTGCCCCCTGGCCAACTCCCCCCAGTTTATATACTGAGCATGATGTCATACGGTATGGAATAGCCCTTTGGTCAGTTTGGATCAACTGTCTTGGCTGTGCCCCCTCCCAGTTTCTTGTGCACCTGGCAGAGCATGGGGAGCTGAAAAAGTCCTTGACTAGGGTAAGCACTACCTAGTAACAACTAAAACATCAGTGTTATCAGCATTATTCTCATACTAAATCCAAAACATGGCACTATGCCAGCTACTAGGAAAAAAATTAACTCTATCCCAGCCAAAACCAGGACAATGAGTTACCAGGCTTTTGTGTGCTGGCCACTCTGTTCTGTGCTGGAGATTTCCTGCACTTCGGTATGTCAGTGGCTTGCTTGTGCCCTTGAGTTTATTTAGCTGAAAACAATGAATTAAAGCAGCTTTCCGGTAAGACAAACACTTACCTGTGCTCAAATGTAAAACCCTTCAGAGTAGTATTTACTCATGTCTGACCTCTAATGCGGGCCTAACCCTTTAACTTTTGAGTTGAGTGACTCACTGTGATTGACTGCAGGATGGGTCTGCTCAGTCTAGTGCAGGTGCAGAGTGGACAAGTTCAGTGGTAAAGAAAGTGAAAAACAACAGTAAGCAACTGAAGTAACAAGGAAATACCAGCCTGGAGAGAAAAACACCAAATTTATTTCCCTTGGCATTATGGGCTGTGGTTTTTCCATACATAAAATAGAGTGGTTAGGACTCTTACGGTCTTAAAACTCTAGCTTTAATTCAGAAATGCCTCTAATGCACTGGAAAGTCATCCCATAGAGAGTGACAACGCAGCAATGATGTGGCCATGACTAACCCAGTTCCTTGTGGTTTTCCCTTTCCCACTCCTGGTTGTGCAACTAGGGATATTAGAGTGGGAAAAGAAATGGCTTGAAAGCAATTAAACTGGGAAGTAGTTAGATCCTGTGTAATAGCCATAGGGAGAGAAGAGCAAAGGAAAACAAGGGAAATGGGGAAAGGAAAGGAAAACAAGGGGTTTCTCAGGCGTAAAAAGGACATTGCACGAACTGCATGAGATGTGGCATCAACACTGGCAGCAGGAGTCCATCTGTCCATGGTTATGGGGCCATCTGGTCCCACATGTCCATGGTTATGGGGCTCAGTTCCTTTACCCTGCTCTGGTTTGATTTTGAAGGTCACTTAGCACCCATCTGGGATCAGGAAAAAGTGTCCCTCATTCCTGTGTTTTGTCTGAGGTGATGCTCATCAGGTTGCTTTTCACCACTCATTGTATTCGTGACCTGGTTTCTCTGTGCAGGAACTTGTGGTGGCAAAAGGCGGGGGACAGTCACACAGAAACACAGAATCATAGAATCATTTGGTTGGAAAAGATCTTTAAGATCATCGAGTCCAACCGTACCTGTCCACTACTAAACCATGTCCCTAAGCACCTCGTCTACCCGTCTTTTAAATACCTCCAGGGATGGTGACTCGACCACTTCCCTGGGCAGCCTGTTCCAATACTTGACAACCCTCGCCGTGAAGAAGTTTTTCCTAATATCTAATCTAAAGCTCCCCTGGCGCAACCTGAGGCCATTGCCTCTTGTCCTATCACTTGCTACTTGGCAGAAGAGACCAACACCCACCTCACTACACCCTCCTTTCAGGCAGTTGTAGAGAGCGATAAGGTCTCCCCTCAGCCTCCTCTTCTCCAGGCTAAACAACCCCAGGTCCCTCAGCCACTCCTCATAGGACTTGCTCTCCAGACCCTTCACCAGCTTCGTTGCCCTTCTCTGGACATGCTCCAGCAACTCAATGTCCTTCTTGTAGTGAGGGGCCCAAAACTGAACACAGTACTCGAGGTGCGGCCTCACCAGTGCCGAGTACAGGGGAAGGATGACTTCCCTGGTCCTGCTCGTCACAATATTTCTGATACAAGCCAGGATGCTGTTGGTCTTCCTGGCCACCTGGGCACACTGCTGGCTCATATTCAGTCGACTGTTGATTAACACCCCCAGATCCCTCTCTGCCAAGCAGCTTTCCAGCCACTCATCCCCAAGCCTGTAGCATTGCATGGGTTTGTTGTGGCCCAAGTGCAGGACCCGGCACTTGGCCTTGTTGAACCTCATACAATTGGTCACAGCCCACTGGTCCAGCCTGGGACCCCAGCTGTCCCCAGGTTTGTGTTTGACCTCATGTGTTTCTTTACACCAGTCTGTCACTTCAGTGCTTACCGGGGTGCGCATCTGTTAGAGGGGCTACCTGAGTCGGGAGGGGATGAGATAAGCTTTGTTGCTGATATTCAAGGCTAAACTTTGCAGCCTCTGCAGTACTGTTTGAATGCTCTTCTCCCTCAATTGTTTGGGGGTAACGAAGGCAGCAGTTTCTTGTTTGGATTTACGCTGCTTTAGAAGGTTAAGCTGTGGGCTGCTATCGGGTACTTCTGTGTCCCATCACCCATGTCCCATGACGGCAGATTTGGTAAGTGCCTGCTTAGCTGCATTTCCCTCCAGATACTTACCAGTAGGACAAGTGCATAGATTTGTTAACACTGTCAGGGGAGAAGAAAAAACATAGGGTATTTTTCAATGGGAGTCTGATTTTTATTGTAGCAATGATATAGGCTGTTTTCTTGAGCTTTGACCTGCATTACTTTCGCCTGATTTTGAAGTGCTTGTTTTTTAATAGTTTTCCATTGACTGACGCAGGAGACTACTTGTAAAATTGTAATAGAGAAATTCAAATGTTGCACTCTATAGAAAAATAAGACATTCATGTTGTGCATCATAAATACGGAAATTTAGCCTTTGACAGCAAGAACAAGCTCAGCTGACTGTGGATGTTTCTGAGGATGCTTTTTAGCTTTGTCCCCTCTCAACAGCATAGTCAGGACTGGACCTCCTACTTGGGTGTGTGAAAGCTCCTTGTCTTTATTCCTGGGTGGCCAGGGCTAGCCAACATTGATAACTGTGTTCAGTGTTCAATAAATGGTGTTTATTGTTGTTGGAAAAAGGTAATTCCCCTTCTGGCAGTGAAGAAGGTGTGATTTGTAAATAGAAGTCTGGAAGTGGTGCTGTGGCTGCAGATACAGCGAGGGTTTGACAGAAACGCAGCAGATCTGGATTACATATGTGTCAGTATGCAGGAGCAGAACAGCCCTGTCAAAACACGGACTCTGCTTGCTAGAGCCACTGCCCTGGATGAGACCCTGCAGAAAGCAGATACTGTGCAAAATGGCTCATGTATCATAATTCCCAGCCATGCTTGGTAAGAAGGAATTCTCCAAATTATGTGGGACTGGAAAAACATGCCTAACAGCTTCATTTGACATCATTTCAAATATGAAATATTTTTAAGAAAAGTATCTTACTTTGGCTGTGTTGTAGATACTGAGGTGCCTACTAAGACTTGTTACACAGGTCATAGCTGTTTTCCTTTGAACAGATGATATTGCTTGTATATAGAGAGCAATGTTCTTTCAAAGGATCTCCACTCATCTGGCATGCTTTTGCAGGTTTTCAACTCCTAGGAGACTTGGCTCTGCTCTGATCTCCCACCTGGGGTTCTCTTTGTCATTAATTTCGTCTGGAACAGAAACACCTGAGCTGCAAACTCAGATGCTGGAGGAGCATTTGGGAATGTGCCACTTGCCCTGTTCCTGCCCTTTTCCCTAAGCATCTTTGGCCAGAGTTGGAGGCAGGCTCCTGACCAAGGTGGGTGCACATCTATCCTGGCAATGCTGTTCTTTTTTAGTTATTCATGTTTTTCTCTCCCACCACTTCACCACCCCATCTCTGTGCTCAGAAGTTGATTGAGGACATACCTTGGCCTCTTCCCTAACTTGAGCCTGGCATCATCTACAGGCTGGATGTGGAAAGGGCAATGAACAATTCAGGTACTGCTCCCTGGCTGCCAGTTTATGCAGCAACCTTGCAGGAGAAGCCACCCTTTCTTAAATATAGGATTCTCACTGTAACTGCAGATATGCTGGATTGTCCCTCTGTTGTGATTTAACTCCAGCTGGCATCTAAGCACCACACAGCCGCTTGTTCACTCCCCACCAGTGGGATGGGGGAGAGAATTGGAGGGGTAAAAATGAGAAAACTCATGGGTTGAGATAAAGACAGTTTAATAGGTAAAGCAAAAGCCGTGCATGCAAGCAAAGCAAAACAAGGAATTCATTCACTACTTCCCATCGGCAGGCTGGTGTTCAGCCATCTCCAGGAAAGCAGGGCTCCATCACATGTAACGGTTACTTGGGAAGACAAAACGCCATCATTCCGAACGTCCCCCCCTTCCTTTTTCTTCCCCCAGCTTTATATGCTCAGCATGACATCTATATGGTATGGAACATCCCTTTGGCCATTTGGGGTCACCTGTCCCAGCTGTGTCCCCTCCCGACTTCTTGTGCACCCCCAGCCTACTCACTGGTGGGGTGGTGTGAGAAGCAGAAAAGGCCTTGACTCTGTGTAAGCACTGCTCAGCAGTAACTAAAACATCCCTGTGTTATCAACACTGTTTTCAGTGTAAATGCAAAACATAGCCCCGTACTAGCTACTATGAAGAAAATTAACTTTATCCCAGCCAAAACCAGCACATTCTCCACCCCTTATTCCACACCATTCACATCATGCTCGGGTCCCACACTATCCAATACATCCTCATTAACCACCCCCCCGCTTCCCATCCTTTGGTATAATACGCAGATATCATTCCCTTAGTCTATGGACCACCCCTGTAAAATGTCCATAAAATGACCACAAATGTCCACTGAGTTCATTTAGTCCATGACTTTGGGCTCCATCTGTTATGGTTGTCACTCAGGACAGGAGAGGTGGTGTGTTGCGTGGAGTTACCAAAAGCCAGGTCGGGTTGGTCACTGCTGCACTTGCACCGCTTCTTGTAAGGCTTGTCCTGCGTTAGTTCAGGTGGTTCCTGCTATAGTATTCCTATAACATACAACTCAAATCATGGGTTACAACAATTTAAAGGTATTTCCATTATAATCTCCACCCCTGGTGCCTCTGGGCCAGTTTATAGGGTTTAACATTGCAATGAACTCCTCCTCTTGCTCCTTGCCTGGCTAGCAACAAGGGGTGTACCTGCTCCAAGTGGAGCCTTATTTATGAGCCACAGTCTCTCCAGGGGTATACATGCTGTCGCATGGACTTATCCACAGCCACAGTCGCTTTGAGGTGCACCTGTTCCACCGTGGCCTTCTCCATGGGCCACAATGCCTTCAGAGATATACCTACTCCAGCATGGCCTTACCCACAGCCACAGTCCCTTCAGGAGTAGACCTGCTCCAACATGGCCTTACCCATGGCTGCAGTCCCTCCAGGGGTGTACCTGCTCTGTCCTGGGCTTATCCATGGCCACACGCTTTGAGGTACTCCAGCATGACCTCATGCACAGCCACAGATGCTTTAAGGTGTATCTGCTGCAGCATGGACTTATCCACAGCCACAGATGCTTCGAGGTGTACCTTCTGCAGTGTGGACTTGTCCTTGGGCCACATTCCCTTCAGAGGTATACCTGCTGTGGCACAGACATAACCATGGCCACAGGCGCTTTGAGATGTGCCTGCTCTGGCGTGGGCTTATCCACGGCCACAGATGCTTCAGGGTGTCCTGCTCCCACGTAGACACATCCCACAGGTCACAGTCCCTTTGACCTGAGTTCACACTGGAGTTCCAGCCTGTCCAGTACAGCAGCACAGGAACAGCAGTGATGCCCTGGCCATCTTGCCAGCCCAGGAGCGTGGCCATTGCTGTTATCAAAATGTTCCCAGGCACAGCAGAGTGAGATGATAAGCAATATAGCAGTACAGCAAGCAGTGAAAGCAAAAAGCAGCCACTAATGAGCGCTAGACTCTGATATGCAGAAAGGCAAGCAAGCCCCATGGCAAGCACAGAAGCCTGGCCGTTAATAGCTCAACAGCAATAACAGCTATAAATTTGATCTGGCACATTCCAATCAAATCTGTTGTTATCTGGAACCCTTCGAGCCCATGTTGGGGCTGGCTGGGGTTAAACTACAACACCCTCGCAGCACTTATCTCCCTGATGTGTGTAGCCAGCTCCCTGCCCTGGGCCTGGCCACTACTTAGGATATAGATGTTTAGTCTGTTTTAATTTGTTCCTCAGAAATCAGTCCCAGAAGCCTCCCAGCCATTTCTGCTGCCTTTCTCCCAATGCTGTGCAGTTTGTCGATATCCAGCCTGCTGCTGGGGATTTAAAAATTTATATGTGTATTTTTAAGCAATCCATTCTCTGCACTGAGCTCTTGAAGAGCAGCAGCTGAAGGCTGTGTGCATGGAGGTGTACAGGGAGAGGAAGCTGAAAAAGGGAGGAAGAGCCACCAGGATGCTTGCTGTCTCTCCCTGACCCCATTGAGGACCTGCGCAGAGCCCATGCCTCATTTTGAGTCTGTCACTTCAGTCATCAGGGAGCTGCTGGAACAGGCTGGGAACAGGCTGTGCTGGTGCCAATGGCGCTACACAAAAAGGCATTCACAAATAACGAAGCTCTAAAACACCCTGAGCAAAAGTGTCAGCAGCTTGAATTGGGGTCACTTGTGCCTTGGAGAGAAGCAGGCTGGGCTGGGGGAGTGGGGAATAGATCTCCCTCTCTTCTGCCTGGCTGGGGGAAGGGGCCTCCAAGGCAAGAGGGAGCAAACCTGCTCCTGCTCACTGTCCCTGGGAAAGCCAGGCTCTGGCAGGGGTTCTTAACCCTGCTGCAGATCAGGGTCTGGTCACCCTGGTCTTCTTCAGGCCTCACGTGGATATCCAAAAAAGCGTGCTCCCAGCCACAGAGCTTGGTTTTCTGAGGCTGCTGTAGGCAAACGGACGCTGCCTATGGACCAGCAGTTCATGCAGCGTCCTGACTGTCTGTGATGCCCTGAGCAGCCTTGGACAAGTTGCCACCTTGCTCCATGCCTCAGTTTCCCCTTTTCTATAACAGGATAATAACACTGATCTACCAAGGGGACGGGGGGAGGTGAGGAAGGATGTTTGTGTCATTATGGCTGTCCCTGTCTGAGGGGCTGCTGCTCCCAGAGAGTGAAAGGAGGTTGGTTTTGAGACAAAGGCAGGAGGATAATTGTCTTTGCCATTCAGCAAGTGGCTGGCTCTGGCCACATGATGACACCTCTTTGTGATGTTTCCTTAAAACAGGAAGGCAGATCCCACCAGGTCCAAGCAGCACCAAGGGTTTGCTGAAGCTTACCTCTGAATGAGCCAGTCTGTGGTCCCTATTTGAAGGTGTCATGTCTCTGGCTAAAGCAAGCTCATTAAGCCAAGTCATAAGGACCCGCCACAGCAAGGTATGTAAAATATAGGCTTTCCACTGGCTATACTTGCTTCATGAATCAACTTTGAGGGAAGAAGATAAGATTTTTAAGGCTGTACTGAGTGGGAGCAAAGCCTGCCCCTGCCTCCCAGGTATTTAATAGCATCTAAGCTGCTAAAGGACTTTGCCAGCATAATTTCTCTGCGTTCCAGTACCTTGGGTTGAGCCACCAGTGCTACGTGCTCTGAAGACATGAGATGCAGCCCTCAGGACATGCGGGATGTTGTGTTGCTGTTCCCCATACTGGAATGGTTAGCAAGTGTGCAGATACCAGCTGGACGTGTGTTCAGGGTTCTTACAAGCGCAGTCACCAAATGCTGTCTCCTGAAACCCTGGGGCTGCTTTGCAGCAAATTAAAGAAGAGAGCAGAAGCCCATATGCTATTTCATTGGTCAAAGTGGGGAGAACAAATTAAAGTGCCTATTTTAGCACAGTGGGACAGCTGTGCTCTTCTCAAGGCAGTTCCTGAGAAGCCACCTATCCATGCTTGATGGAGGGGAAAGCATCTGGCCTAGCAGCAGCCAGTTAGCCAGAAGTGGCAGGGCTGGCTAATGCTTGCTGTTGAAGAAATCTTTGGATGACAGCTTGGCAAAGACCGAGGGGCAGATGCAAGCCCCAAAAGCTCCCCACTAAGTAGTGTCAGGTGCCTTTCATGGGACTGTCATGTGCCAGGTGAGAAGGGGCTGTGACCTATGCAACAGGACTTTTTAAGGCTCAGCGGCAGTGGGTGTCAGGTGTTCAGTGGGATTTATTCACTGTTGGTTGTGACTCTGAGTTACCATCGGCAGAGTGAACCTGGGGAACTGGGTTGCAGGAACACTCTTCAGCTGCTTCCCTGCAAAGGCAGGCAGCTACTTAAAGAGCCTGTAGTGGGTTTTAAGCAGTACAGACATATTACGTATATCATGTTACTGTTAAGCCTTGGTGCACTCTGGAAATGTCTGGCATTCTTATTCTTCTGTTAGCAAAATGAGGCTTAGGAAGTTTAAGTGACCAGAATCCCAATAGATTCTGCATGAGGAGAAAATGGAAAGGTGGGCGTGTTGTCATGCCTTGCCACAGGCATAGCAAGTGATGATTGGATGTTGCTAACTGTGCTTGTTCTTTATTTCTAACATAGTTTTCATAATAGAAACAGAGTTGGAAATTAGAGAAAACATCACTTCAGTGTTAATAGATCATAAGAACCAAGTCTCTCAGAGGATGTAATCCCTCCCTGTACATGTACATAGATGCTGGGTATGTTTAACTGTTTCAGCGTCCAAAATGCTGTAGGGGGATTGTTAGTACTTTCTTTTAACCCTTTGCTGATAGTGCTTTATAGTTCACATGAGATGATTCAATTAAATTAAACCACACCAAGTCTAGGCTGAAGTTTCCCTTACTTGGTGTTTAGGACCTTACACTTTGGAATGAGTTCAGCCTGTGATATGCATGTTTTTGGGTGCTCCTGGGCTATTCCTATGTGGTCTAGAGCTGAGAAAAGTCGCTCTGTTATCAGGAGGTTTTAGTTTGCCAAGCAGTGTCTACCTGTCTCCTGGAAAAGTTCTTACGGATCCACAGTCAATAAAAGGTTGCAAATGATTGTTATAAAGGGCTGACTACTTTAAGACAAAAGAATACTTCCTTTCTTTTTGCAGGTGAAAACTTGTCCCAAAGGTGAAGTGATTTGCTGAAGGTCCCTCAGAAAACATAAAGGAGAGACAGGGATTCTCTCTTAGCCAAACTGCCTGCTTGCATTATGGGAAACTCAGCAAGAAACATGGGTAATGAAGCTGCCCAGCTGCCTGGAAGAATGACTCTGCTGCTATACAGCAGGTAATCCTTTAGATTTAAGAAATGACATAACTTGTAAGCTGGAAGTTTACAGAATATGCCATCTGAAGACACTGCCATGTTTAATGCATCTGATGCCAATGATTTGCTTTCCCTTGCTATGCTGTTTACAGAGCAGCTGGTGCAGAGCTGTTGAGCTTGCTATTGAAGATGAAAGGCTGGTTGTTTTTCAAAGCCCTTTGTGCCTCTTTGCTCCTAACTGGAGCTGTCAGTGCAGATGCTTTTTATTTCCTTTATCACTGGAGGTCTGAAGTCCCTTCTCTAAAGATTTCCTCAATTCAAAGGAAGATTTCTTTTGCTCTTAGTCCCAAAAGACCTGGAAGGTCTTTGCTCTTTTGTTTGGGCTGAAGACTCCACAGGCAACACCAGTGCCTTCGAAGGACTGCTGAAAACCTTTAACCCCCAGACAGCCAATGTTCCATCTGAAGTCCTTTGATGAAGGCAGGAGGAATTCAGTCTGTCCTGCTCGTTTCTGCAGCCTGGGAATGAGAACAGCCCTCTTGAACTATATAGATGCAGTGAAAAATTTCCAGTGATTATTAATTAGTGGTGTTTACAATGGTACATAAAGGATGGAGCTTCCCCCCTCAAAACAGCCACAGAGAGCACGTGTTAGGTACTGTACAATCCCCCACAAAGAGATGCTCACTGAAGTTGTTTAAAAGCCAAGTAATCAAGGCAGCAGAATCTTCCCTGTTTCAAAATTGAGGCCCTGAAGCTATGGGAGGTCAAGTAATTTGCCCAAGATCATGACAGGAAAATGAGACACAGCTGAGAATTGAAAACAAGGTGCTGCTTTTGTACCTTAACAACCTTATTTTCCTCTTGTGTGCCATCTCTCATGCAGTGGAATAGGCAGAATTACAGCATTTTCTCTCTCATGTAGTCTGTCAGCTGGTGGTTCTGTTACTTTGGTGGGGGAGCTGTCTTAGAAATCTCTCTGATCAGCCATTAAATCGGCATGATCTCACTTTTTTTGAAATGTTCTAGCCAATGAGTTTCTCTCGGAGCCGATCTAATTGGACCTTAGTGGCAGTCTGAAGGGCAGCTGCTGCAATGCCCATTCCAAGCACGCAGCCTTCCCACCCAGCCTGCACCAGCAGGGTTGTCTGTCAGTCAAACCGATGCTCCTAAATGGCTTCACTGCCCAACTGGAAAGCAGTCTGTGCAGATCTCATAACGAAGCTGTACTGAAAAGAACTGGATCATGAGAGTTCTCCAAAGCTCTCCCCATTAGTGCATTCAAGTGACTTCTGACTGATGAAATGCTCTTCAGCTAAATGTGCTTTTCATCTGTAAATGTGTTTTCTGTAAATGATTCATAAAAGTGATTCCAACTGGTATTTTTCAGGTTGCCCTGTTAGCCCTGCTGCCAACACACACCCCTTGCTGACCACACAGTATAGCCCTGGAGGGGAGCTGCAGCTGAGGTGCTTGTGAGTTGTGCAGGGCTGAAAAGCCCATAGCCCAGCCACTCTCATCTTAGCTGAACGAGAGAGAAACAGTCCCAAAGTCGCATGGTTCACTAGCAGCCAGAGCTGATCTTGCTCTCCTTTCTGAGCAGTTTCGGTGAATTGATACCAAAGGGTGAATGCTGAAACCAAAGGAGGAATGCCTCTAGATACATTTCCAGTTTTAATGTTCTCCACTTACCAGAAAGTGATGGCACCCAATACTGGAAGATCCAGGCAACTATCTGCTTGTTTCCTTCCTGTTTTATTTCTTGGAGTAGTGTTTACACAGCAAACCACATGCAGAATGCATACAACCTTCTTCCTTCTGTGCATCTACATGTGAGCTACTTCTTTGCTGTTACTGATTAACCATTACATAATTGAGATTAGAAAGACATGAGTGTGAGGAGGGTGACATGGCTGCCAAAGAAAACTTGTGTCCTGCAGCTCAAGTATCAGATCACCAGAGAACTGTGTAGAGAGTAATCAAAATGCATATGGCTACCGCTGAAGGTGACTGCATCTCAGTAGGGAATGTAGTTCTTTCTCTCTCTGGTATATTTGGCCAATTGCACTATATCAGTGCAAAAAACATTCCCCAAGCTGAAAAGACTAGCTCCAGTCACACCAGAAGTCTGTACAGAACTGGTAACAATGTGAATCTTTTAAGTCCTAGAGCATTGCCCTCAATTTGCTTTCTCAAACTGCCTGATCTGAGAACACCACAAATTCTCTACCTGATTCTGTTACCAACTTTGCTGATTTCTATTTTGAAAAGGTTTTCTTGATTTTTATTTTGTAACTTTTAACCTCTTCAAAAAATACCCCAAGTGCACTGAATATGTCATCTCCTGCCACAGAACCCGTTTGGCTTAATAATTAAGAGATTGATCACCACCAGCAACAGACATAAAAGTTTAAACTGTGTATAACTGTTCTCTGTACTAATGCAATAAAAGTGGGTTTACTTTTACAGTGGTAATCTTAACAGCAATCTAAATCAACACCCTGTTGATGATCAGACAAATCCTCCTTTAAACAGAAATGCAGTGCAAGTGAGCTAGTTAGTATTATGGGCACATTATTGTCTTTACTTTCCGCAATCAGCTTTTATTCATGCTTTTACAATAAGTGTAAATTTTTATATTTCCTTAGGCAAGCAGAAGAATGAACTGAACTTCTAGAAAATTACTTAAAATAGGCTATGGTGATAAAAAATAGGCAATCCTGTACAATGTGTAAAAGGTCAGTGGATTAGAGTGCTGAGTACTGCAAATGGGCAGTCCTGCTATGCTGGGGCCGGCAGTCAGGCAACTGAAAAGGAAAAGTTTGACTGGGGTGGTGGTCAAAGTGTGGTGGGGTGTTTTCTGTATGGATGTGTGTTGGGGAGTTCAGGAGGGGAGAGCGAGAATGGTGGGGAGAAAATTCTGTGGTATGAGGCACAGCCACTGGGTCAATGGTGTTTGGAAGAGGAATCAATCTCACAGGATGATGAAGGACTTGCTCCTGCGACAGACCTGAGCTCCCTCAGCTGTGCCTTGTCCTCATCCCTCAATCACAGGCTGCCCTCAGCTGTGACCAGGTGTAGGAGAAGTGAGGGAGATCAGGGAAGTGGCTTCGTACTGTTGTGTGATACAGTGACAAGCACACTGTGCAGAGAGAAGAGCAACTCTGGAAAGCTCTGGGTTTGATGCTCTCAAGCAGTACCAGGGCAGCCGGTTTTATTTTCCCATTCTCTTGACAATGTTGCTTTAAAAAGTTGAAAGAAATCATTGAGATCTTGCTATGCTACAGTTTCAAGGGCACTCATGGCATGGAAAAGCTTGTTGCTCCACATGACTCTGCTCCCAAGCTGCACTGGCTCAGACAAGCAATGTGGTGGCAGCTCACACTCACATTGCTTCCAAGAGTGGAGCTTTTGTTTTTCCTGTTTTCTAGGTCCATCCAAAGGAGCCTGGGTCAGTCACAGGATGCCCTGCATATCTCTCTCTGGAAACTTTAGATGGATTTATGCTTGCAGTTGATTTGAGGATCACCACTTTACTTTTGTCAGGAGTAGAACTCCTGTTGGCTTCCAGGAGAATCTGTTCAGCTGAACATCTAGAGAGACATGTTAATTATTATCCTTTCTGCTCTGTTAATGTCTGGTTAGTCCCTTGCCATCCTCTTCCAAAACAAGACCACCCATGAATCAGTTTGAATGCTACATGCAATGTGTTTGCTCCCACCTGACAGGGGACAGCTGTTCTGTGTGCGTGACTGCGTGTTGAGAAATGCTTGGAGCTGAGGTCCTCAGGCTGACCTGCCTCAAATAGGAGTCACTGCCCTGTGTTTTCCCTTCTGTAATCTTTCAAACCGTTCTCCTGTCTGACTGCTCTTTTGTAAACTCTCATGAAACTTGGTTGCAAAGTGCTATCATTGCAATTTTCAAGCAAAAGGAGAGAAATGGTGGTGGCAGATTCAGTGCAGTATAACTGAAGGCAGTGACATGCATTACATTATAGTTGACCTTTCTATCTCTAGTCCTTTTTTTTTTTTTATGAGTAGCAAGATGACAATAAGGCAGCTTAGGTTGACTGCTCCTTGCCTGAAGAGCCATGCCAGTGCATCAGAAGATGGCTACATGATGGACAAGTTGAATGTTAAGTTTTGTATGTTCACCAGTCTGGACGATTCCTCATTAAAGCAGTTCATATCAGTGCAAGTTCAGATCCTAACATAGAAACAGCCTCCTTTGCAACCAACAGGGCTGGGCTGCGTCATGGCCTGGTTTCTCAGGCCTGTTCCAGTTTGCAGAATAACCCATATTCCTGGGCAGGAACAGGCTGCACCTTCTTAAGTTGCTTAGTCAGTTTGGTTCACTTAGCAATAGTAGGATGGGTATAGCAGCCTGTCTTGCTTTGTCCTAGAGAGCTGTGTCTCCAGGGGCTCTTACATCACCTTCTCTGCAGTCAATGACAGCTGGGGCTGGCTTTGATATCTGCTTGCTTTTTCCTTGGGGACTCAAATGGAATCAATAGCTCATTTTAGGTGGGCTGCTGGAGACCTACTGAATGGCAGTGCAATTGTATTTTGATACCAGTGGAGAAATCCAGGACTGATTGCCTTACCCGTCAGGGCTAGAATGAGCATGGAGACTTCCACAGCTGATGGAAAGGGAAAAGACCAGGGATGGAGAGTCTGTGGATCAATGGCCATCCACATGTTGAAGAACAGAGAGGCAAACCCATCTGTCAGCTGGTAGTGATAGCTCATCACCATGGTTCTGGAGTGACTTGGAGGACAAACATTCTCCTACTGCATGCTGGAAGCAGAAGTTTCAATGAAGTGAGCTTCTGTTGTGTGTCCTGAAGCCAAAGAACATTTATTTCAGGAACAACCCAGTGCTAGCAGTGGCCTTTCGTATCCTATCCCTCTTTGGGGCAGGCGCTTGGCTCTGGTGCTCTGTGTAAGCGAATCCTTTGTCTTGGTTTTGGCTTTCCTTTGCCTTCCCATTTCTGGCTCACCTTGGTTCATCACATGTCAAATTACTTTCATCCTTGCTGCCTGCCACGGTGGAGCATGGACCAAAAAATACCATAGAGCAGAAGGTACTACATGCATAGCCTGCTTTCACTGGCCAGATACAGCTGTGCCGTCCAAGCCCGTGGTCCTAAAGCTCTTTCCTTAGCCTGTGAGCAGGCAGGGAGCCTGTTGCCTTCAATGACTCTTTTGTCTAAGGAAGGACTTTGTGACTTGTCCTACAGCAAGGTGTTAAGTGGTGCAGACTTGCCCCTCTCCAGGCCATCTGTCCAGCCTCTGATGGAGAAGAGGAGCTGTTCACTGTGTTGTCTAAGCTGTGTTTGGCCATCCTGCCATTTGGGCAGACCTGCTGCCCTTTGCTGGCTTGCACATCAATACCAACTAGCTCAGGCAACCACCCAATGCATCTGCCATAGCTTTACAAAGCAGCTGCAGCTTTCATTGGCATGGCCAGAGTCATCTGTTCTGCATGAATGGAGCTGACCAGCATCTGGCACATCTCCGCACCACTGGGATGCGTTGTAAAGAGTGAGGGACTGAGTACTCCAATAGCCTGACTGTAGAGCAGGTTTTAGTCACTGTAAGCAATGTCTCTGCCCTTACGTGGTTGCCTTTGAGCTAGAATGAGCCAGGCTCCTTCCCCATTTAAAACCAGCTGGATCCACGGTGTCTGGCAGAGTCATGATATCTGTCACATAGGCAGTTTTTTGGGTGCCCATGGCTTCAGTTTCAGTGGTGGGTGCTCTCTCCATGGAGAAGTTTGCTCTGGCAGCCAGCACATAGCTGAGATGTCTGAGAGTCTGCCCTAGCAAGGGAGGGCTGGATGGGGTGGATAGGTGGGGCAGATCTGGCCCGTGCAGGCAGCAGGTCTTCTCCACCCTGTGCAAGTAGTCATCCTTTTTGCTCTGCCTTTCCCTAACAACAAACACAACGCCAGAGCTTGTCCTCCTTGGCTGGCTGGTAAATGAGCCATGCTTACTGAAGAGGCAGCCGAGGCAGCGTAAACCTGTATAGCCGCTCGCTGGCAATAACCTGCCTCATTGCATTTGCTTTGTCCACATCGGTGTACCATTAGCAAGGTGGAGAAGTGGCAGGAGAGTGCGCTGGCAATGCAGTTGTCTCTGGCTCTAGAAGATCTGGGAACGTAATGGTGTTAGAGACTCAGAGATGCACATTTCCACCCCACCAGAATGTCTGAGATTTAGAAAATCTTCCTATCTTGAAGCAGAACAAGCTACCTGCATTTTGAAAAGCTGAAAAACATGGCTTGAGTCAGTCAAAATGTTTTTGACATGTTTTATTTCAAATGTGGGCTTCTACTATGTGTTTGCAGATTTTTTAACTATAACAACTAAAATCTTTGAAATTATGTATTTGAATAATTTTGAAACTTTATTCTCCCTCTCATTTCTTACATAAAGACAATCTTCTCAATTCCTTTCCCCTGCAAGCCCACATTTTTCACTGGTCTAAGTGAATCCCTACTTCCTGCTTAAAAAAAAGATCAGATGGTATAATCTAAATCTGCTTGATTCAATTAGAAAGAGCTTTTGCAGAGCTGCAAAGTCAGGGAGTTTATCTCTCAAATGCTAAATGGTGGCAAAGAGGTCACCACTGGACATAAAATTAACCCTAGAACAAATTTTTCGTAGCTTCTAGCTCAGTTTAAAATGCTGGTAATTCTGTCTTTGGTTTGAGTCAGGGAATCACAGTAAGAAGTCTCATAAAGCACCTAGAAGTTATTTTGTAGTGAGACATCAAACAAACAGATGTGCATCCACATGTTTTACAGTTCTAACTGCAAGTGAAGACATTAACTACTCATTCACTGGCAGTTGATTCCACATCCCTATAAAGGGCTTTAAGAAAATGTATGTTCTTGAGATTTACCCTGAGCTAAGTCTCCCCTCATACTAGGTCTTGTAGCTACTTGACTAATAATGTGAAGCACAAGGGTACGAGCCACCTAACAGCTTAGCACCACAGTAAATCTATTCACTCCTTGCAGCATGTATTGGTTTTTAACTAGACTTTGCTCCAGCTCTGCGTCCCTAGCACACAGAACTGTCTCATTGGTGACAACCCACTGAAATCAGTGGAGTTACACTCTTGTATCTGTGGAGCTGGTCCTACAGGCTCCTTTTGGTTTTCTGCAGCCTCAAATGCCATGCCACAACTTCAGCCTGGTGTGTGACCTTCCACTGGGCAGGACAAGCCCTCCTCCAAGGCCAGCATATTAAAATGTCTGGAATATACATATTTGCATGTATTTTGATGATATATGGTGACTGTAATTTTTTGAACAGTTCAGCCTGAGGAGGGTTGAACTGAGATGCAAAGGAAGCACCCCTGTCTGGCCAAGATACAGCAGCGGAAATCTTTGCCGTAACCAATGATAACAAACCACACCAATTACTCAATTAGAGCTAAACCCATCTTTAATCAAGACAGTCAATTTAAGAGGCCTCTGGGATTTTTTGAGAAGGATGAACTCCTTATCAGTGCAAAGGGAATTGCTCCTATTTATTCCAGGGTTGAAGTTGCCCCCAGATTTGCAGATGCTGATTTTTTAAAAGAAAATCAATCATTAGTTTTTAATAAAGAACTTTCTTCTTGGAAGGTGGGGGGAGGGACTGAAAGCATTTCCCCAGCCGGATTGGAGTTCATTACTGCACCGATCAGGGAAAGTGTGCAAGAAAAGTGCAGTTGGATGAATATTCCTTATTTAACCTCTGAACCAGTAATTCAGAAAAAAAGCAATTTCTTCTAAATCTGAGTTCCAGGTGACTGCCTTTTATCTGAGCTCCATTAAATTATTCCCCTGCTAAATTCTTATGAAATAGGCTGTTTGCTCCAGTAGCCATTGACTCCCTGAGATCATTTCTGAAACCAAAACATTCTGGTTTTATTAGTAATGATCCATCTTTCACCCCTGTGATGTGAGGGGCTTGAGGAAGGTGTTTGCGTCTAGGTGCCAACTTTCCACCCTGAATCCCTGTTTCTTCACTGGTGTGGGGACAGGCTGGGTGAGCTGGTTCCTGCTTGCCTCCCTGGCTGTGGGTAGCACTGGGGTACAACAGAAAGACGTGAGAGCATCTGGCAGCGGTGCTACCTCCAGCCAAGTCAAGAGGCACTGTCTTCGGCCTCATGCTCACTGCAAAAGCTTGTAGCTAGATCCCTCTCACCCTCATTCCCACCACAGTGTCTCAGCAAGGTCTCCTCTCTTCAGTCTCAGTTATGATAATTTCTTCCTTCCTTGGTTGCCCCATGTGATTCATCCCCATGGCTTATTTCTGTGTGGCAACCACAAGACATAATTTTTCTACAGTCTCCTGTTTATTCTGGACTTACACACTGCAAGTTTCCTACACAGCCCTTTTTAAAAACACAGATTTATTTGGTCTTACTGACTCTGGTCAAAGTAGCTGTTCTGAAATCCCATAGGGATGGAGCATTAGGGGCAGACAGATGTGATGAGCTAGGACTGCTCCACATACCAAGTGCAGCTGGCTGAAAATAGCCTTGACCTTTTTATAAACTGAAGTATTGTCCAGCCCTGTTTTCACTGACCTGATATATTAATGTGCTGAGGGGACTGGGCAGGAGAACTGCCTGAGCATTTACCAGGTGGTATTTGTCTGGGCCATGTTTGCCTTGACAGATTTCTTCCTGTGCATGAACTCTGAGGCAGAATGAATATTTTATAAAGCTTTTTATATCTCTGTCTATGACTTTTATGACAAATTGAGCTCCCCTCATGTTGTATTGCTTCTCTTCCTTCCTCTCCTTGGTGACCTCACAGTTGTCAGTGCCTGAATTCCTGCCCTTGTGTACCTCATTTTCTCTCTCTGCTGTCTCTGAGGAGGCCTCCATATCCATGACCCAGGGTATGTGGCTTTGACGCTAGTTGCTAGGGTCTGAAGGGCAGTTCGCATGGCCTGAGCAGACGTGGGCCTATCTAGGTGTGTAGAAGACCCCAGAAGTCTGAAATTCCCTGCTAGGAGCAGCAATGGGAACTGCAAGCTTGTTGCAGGGCTTTCAGGCTCCTGCCTCTGCGTTGGGGAGCTTGGAAGCCCCCAGAACTCAAGGGTTTGCAGGGTCCTAGCTGTGGAAATGAGGTGGGTTCCCTGGGCAGCCAGATAGTACCGAGGTCTGGGGACCCAGATGTCCTCACTCCAGTGTGGTCCTGCCAACACCCAAGGAGAAGATTCTTCCTATCAAGCCATTTTACTACAGGTTTAGCTCTACAGACAAGGCAGCTCCTCCTGCTTCTTACCAAGATAGGTGAGAGGAGAATCAGGCTCTTAACCTCAAGGGATCCAATGGCATTTTATCACGTCCTCTGAATTATTCTCTCACAAACATCTTGAATGTCTGCTGTATCTCCTCTAAAATGATCAGTACACTGCTCATCAATCAGCCTTATTTAAGAACTAACATGCTGCAGGTGGTTTAGCAACCTGAGCATTGTGGCTGAAATAATTGCATTCTCTGGAGCCCCATGCCTGAGCTGGGAGGGAGCTGCTGGTGCCTTTGAGATGCTTGGGTGCTGTGGGGATGGGAGCTTGGGGTGCCTGGGTGGATGGCCAGCCAGCCACCTGTATCAGACTCTGTCCTTCTGCAGCGTACCAACTCTCAGGAGCAGCAAATTTCAGTTTTACAGTGGATTATGAAGGCAAGGCTGAAAAAAGTGAGAACTTCTTTTCTCTCTCTGGCAATTAAAGAACCCAGGTTATTTTGCCTTAGGAATACTGATCTACCTGCCTGGCTTGCTCCTACTTCACTACAAGCTGCACTTGAATGGCAAAGTGATCCTTGCATGTGTAGAAAATGGGGGTGCCCGAGAAGTGTTTGGCACTCACAGGAGGACTGGCTTTTTGTAGAAGCTGAGTAGTCAGTACAGTGAGTTTCCCTCCTGTTTGCCATTCACCAAAGCCTAAATCTAATTTTAGGCATGAAGCTGAATATGAACTCTTGAAAACATATGGTATCAATTCTGACTGCTGATCACTTTTGCTAAGTTGGCTTGATACAGCCAAATCCTTTGAGTTACTTTCCATTCCCCAACAGGGAATGTGAAAAAAGGAGGAAGCTCTAGGGCTGAGAGAAACCAAGTCTGGCCAAGCCAGTGCCAACAGGATCCCTGTTTTAGCTGTCTATCCTCCCTGTAGGACCAGCTGTTTCTACAGGAGCCCTGCTCTGGAGAACATGCGAGTTGGAAAGAGACCCAACCAATAACTACTCTTACAAAGGCACTGAGCGGTACAGAAAATATGAAAGACTCCCTTGAAGTACATGAACGATGAATTAAAGAGTTAATGAATCCTCAAGAAGCTTTAAGTTTGCATACAGAAATCAGAGAGGGGAGGTTCACCAGTACATTTCTCTGGCCAAACCCACAGATGAAGATTAACTGAAAGCCTTCAGGGACAACAAACAGAACAATGTTACTGTGAGGCCAAGAGCTTGTTTCGCCATTTGTTGTCTGTACCTCAGCATGGTATACAAGTGCTGCTCCGGGTACAAGAAGAAATAACCTTATATTCATTCCCTACATTCATCTCAGACACATCCTGAAGTTTAAACAGTTCATAGAGCTCCTTTTTTCATCCTGGACCACTTCACTCCTTCCTCCATGGAAATCCGTCCACCTGGAGACACTCCACCGACACATTTCTTTGAGACTTGCTGCAGATATTTCCGTAAGTAATGTGCTTTGATTGTGTTCCTGTTCTTTCTGCATTCCCTGGCTGGGAGTGCTTGAGCAGACAGACATCGTGTGAGGAATGTTTGTGGGAGCGGGCTGTTTTTAGGCAATCATCCAAAATATCCAACAAAGAGCTTCAGAATGAGAGTTGTGCAAATCTGCACTGTGAACCTGTTTGTAAGGTGTATGCTTATCCAGGTGAAAAAGTCTGAAGTGTACAATATAACCTATGCGGGAGTCCCGTTGTGCCTTCTTATATTGCAGATCACTAATGCTGTCGAAGTTCCTGAAATTGTTTGCAGAAACTACTTGACAAATAGTTCTGAAAAACAAATAAACCTAAGGAAAAAACCCTCTGTTCATAGGGGTAAAAAAGCAAAAGGCAGAAAATGAGCAAGCTACTATTATTTTTTGTGAATTAATCACCCGTCTCCAGATCTGACAAAATAACTCAGAGGAGGCTGGAGTCTCTTTTTGCTCTGTTTTCAGCCAGTGCTGGAAGCAAAAGTGCCAGAAATCTCTCTGCAAAGCCTGTTCTGATGAGATTTCCAGCCAGTTTCATGAATCAAGTTGGTTTGGATTAACTGTGAATAAGCCCTTGGGCAGAACTAGCAAACCATGGGTTCATTGATCGCAGACACTTCTGTGCACGGGGTCTGACCCAACACTCAATAAAGGCAATGAGAAACCTACTGGGGCAGCTTATCCGATAGCTGTGGAGCCTCTTTGCAGTTCTCTCCAAGGCAGCTGGAGTTAGCTATTCCCAGACACTGGAAACTGGATGGGGGTGAATTTTGCTTATGGTCCATTCACCCAATTTATGGGGGTTTGCATCAGGCCCAGGGACAAGTTCTCTCCACCGTACACTGCTCATTTAAAAAACTGGTGTAGCAGATGAGACCTAGGAAGAATCAAGCTCGTCTTTTCCTCCTGCTGCTCTGATGCCTTGTTTCCCAGCAGTAATTAACAGGAATGGATGCCTACTTCTTCTGGGATTGTTTAACTGTGGGGATAGTTTTAGGGCTGTCCCTGGAGGCTGTCTCCACAAATAGCATGTTTTTTAAGTTATGCCCCTCTATTGATCCCCTGTCTGAACAATTTCTAGTGGTGCTTGCTCTGAGCCCAATGTTGTCTGCAATCAACACCGTAACAATATTCAAGGAGAGCACTATTTTAAAAGGCTGCCTCTCCTGCTGTGTTTTTTAAATGTGACAGGCTACACAAGAGGACCCAAAACAGAGAGATTTGAGAAAGCTTAGGAACTTCTAATCCTTGAGCCTGAGCCCAGCCATACTTTCTGACTTTGGTTTGGGAGCCTCCGATTCAAACACACCCTTTTTACCTGTCGTCCAAGCTTGGAATGGACTATGTCCTCTCTCCAATCCAGAGGAGGACAGAAGTCTTAAAAAATCAAATTCTATCAGAAGTTTTTGCCTTAGAATGAGTTCTCCAACATCGTAAGCATGACTGATCTTGTGAGTTTTCATAATGGTGGAAATCTTGTGAGTCTCTCCCCTACCTTACTTTGAAATGCCCTCCCCTGTGCCTGGGTTCCTCCTGTGCACCCAAATCCCAGCCTCAGTCGAAGCCAAGCCAAAAGTTGGAGCCACTGCTTCAAGACATGGATAAAACCTTTCAAGCCCCTCTGTATCTTAAGGACATTTCAAAAATAGAAGGTAAAATATCTACAGAATCAAGCATGGGAAGAACTCGATTTGAGATAAGGAAGAGTGTGGGTTAATGAGGTTTGAGTCTTCACCAAGTAATTATGGGATAATTAATTTAATGATATACATCTGTGGACCCAGCTGAGCTGTACTTGGGTGGTGATGATCAGTTTAAAAGGCAGTTTAAAAGGCAGCACATCCCACTAGTCTTTTTGGGTAGTGTTACTGTGGGGGTTGGATTTGCTGAATACTCCTGGGGGGGGGTGAAGCATCAGCCTATGGCATAAGGGTTAGTGGTTGTTTCTCAGGTTTGTGTGTAGCACAACAGTGCTGTTGTAGTGTGATTGCAACGTGCATAAGAGCTGCTTGCTCTCTAGCTGCTTCTTATCATCCTGCTGCCCTCCTGGTTTTATTTGCTATGCCACCCTCAATGTATGGTGCCCTTGAATGCAAATACTGTAAGTTCTCAGTAGACAGGGAATCCTGAGGGTTTGGGGGTTTTTTTGGCTTATGAGCACAACTGGAGCGTGTTTGAAGGATTCATTTGTATCATAAAGAGGGAGAGAATATAGGTTTCTAGGTTCCCAGTTTGACAGCCTCTCCTTGCCTTGTAGTCCTTCTGAGGAAGGAAAGCATTAATGTATTCTCCAGCATCTTTATCATTCCTGCAGAATAATCACTGTTTTAAAGATGCCTGCCTTGGTATTATAATGTAATACTCTGCTTGACTAAAGCCTAAAAATCTGGTGTCTGGTAGATAAAAATCATTGAGAGTGATCATTTCATTTAAAGCATCAATAACTTCAGCAGAGCTGTTAGGACAACAGCTCAGCTGCTCAGAAAATGGGAAAGAAAAATTTTTTGTGTCAAGTAGCTCACTTTGCTTGCCCTGCAAACTCTAGCTGAGGCTTCTGGGGGTCAGACTTTCTGGAGGTGGAAATCCAGTATTGAATGTCTGATGGGGTATCAGGGCTACCAATCCTTCTTGTGAGACTGTGAAAAGGTAATATGTGCATTGAGAAGTAAAAGCACTGACTGAATGATCATTCAGGAGTTGTGGGCCCAGTTCTTGTTTCTGTGGCTGGTTTTCTGCACAACCTTGGGATTGTTGCTTTTTCTCCTTGTCCTTACATCGGCTCAATTGCTGGACCAGACTTGCAGTAGGTGGGGGAGAGTGTAGGAGAGGTTGGACCTCCCATCTGCTTCTTCAAGCAGTCTGGACAGCCCCACAGCTAGTAGGGTTTCTGCCTGGAGTGATTTGAGTCAACCAAGAGCCAAGGCAGCAGGGCACTATAATCCCTGTCTTCACATGGGCTGTCACTGCGCTCATGAGCAACTGTAAGTGCCAAACTGTGCTTGTGGAGCCAGATGCCGTGCTGGAGATGGCACTTGCAGGGAGCATCCTCAAGGCACTGGTTTTCCTTCAGACCTTTTCTTTTAGAAGGTGGATAGTCCTCTGTCACTTCTTCCCAGCCTGGTGGCAAAGTTACTTGGGCTGACAGCCTCAATTTGGAGGCTGATGCAGGAAAACAGGTTGGAGTCAGCCTGGGTTTGAAGGGCTCTGTGCTGATTAGGGTCAGATGCTATTACCGTAAGGGCAGTTAATTGAGGGGGTATCAATAGACAGCAGGCCATCTCTCTCTCTAAGTTTCCTTTCCTGCCTGCTATTTAATAAAACTACTGAGAGGAAGGCTGCACTAACTTTACTTTTATCTTTAATTCTGTGACGGCAGTAAAAGCCAGTATTTGAGAAGTCACTGAATACAGGATAGAATTGGTTCTGTAATAATAATAATAACAACTTGTTTTCCCTCTTTGAAAATAAATATGGTCCTTAGTAGAAAGATTTACCCGTTGCTGGCAGTCAATCAGCCAGGACAATTTGGGCTCCGAGTACTTGATTAGAATAACTTTAAAGAAAATTGCCTTCCTGAATCAAGTAAGGATCCATTAACCTGATGAAACAGGGTTTGCTTATCTGAGGGGTTAAGACTCAAAACACAGCCTGGGCTGCATTAGATGGGGCCTCTTTTAGAATGGCATAAAGACGGAAAGTAATAAAAACACCATCTGTCATGTCTAGTCAATCAGATCTAGTATAAGAGAGGAATTATTCCTCTGACTTCACCATTATAAGATCGTCTGCTTGTTAACAATGGGAAGTGTCAGGAATGCTGAAAACTGGTTTTATTGCCTCAAATTATTTCTAGCTGTCTTTATCTCGGAGAGAATGAATATTAATCTGAGTTTATACAGCAAAGAAATATTTCTAGATGAGTACAATGCTAAGGCATTCCATGTTGAGTCTCTTTAGTGATTTATTGTTAAAGGTAAAACTGAATGAGAGAGAAATGAGGGAGAAAAATGTACACTTTGCTTCTGAGAGTGATTATTTCTATAAACAAATCTCTTGCAAGTTCCTGAGCACTCAAAGGTTCTTTGAAGTCAATTGGATATATACCTCTTGAGTGGCCCTCTGCATCTTAAAGGACTGGCATGGCTAGATCTTCTGATGTAGCCTAGGCATAGCTGGAGGTCATGGAAAAGGTGATTGCCTTGGTTGTTTTTTTTTTTGGCATGGTTTATTAAAGCTAATAAATGTTGGCACTAATGGATTTCTCTGTCACCAAGTACCAGTGTGCTCTGCTCTGTTTACTAAGGGCTACGTAGGAGCATTTGGAGACACCTAAAGGCTCAATGCCAAACAGCAAAGACATGCCAGCTGTGGGCACAGGAGATGGAAGGGGTGGTGGAAAGCCGATACCAGCATATCACCAGCACCATTGCTCATTAACTAGGGCAGAAATGCCATTTGCCTTTGTCAGGCACCACAAATGATACTGCAGTGGATATATTAGCTAACCTGAATGGGAACATCTTCATCATCTAGCAACTCTTGCTGTAGCTGGTACGTGCCTCTGCTACCTCACAACCCACATGTACCATTCCCGTCTTGCTATTGCAGCTGATGAGCTTTTCCCTGTTTGCCAGGCAGATGTCCTCTCCAGAGAAATAGGTTTAAGAGAGCAAGTGCTAGGACTAGTGAAACCTCTGCTAGGTCTGGGCATTTTGCTTTGCTCAGATACAGATGAGATCGGCTGCTGGTGAGTAATAAATGTGAAGAAGGACCAGATCAATAGCTGGTAGCTCACCACAGGAAGATACTGGAAATCTGTGGAGGGTTTGTACCCTTATAGTGTACAAGGAACTGCTTAGAAATAGATTAGGAGAGCAGAAGGGCCTGGAGGTGAATGTAGTAGCCTGAAGAGTGAACGTGGCTTAATTTGACTTCATTAAACTTCCTGCTGTTGTGTAGGACTCATGCTCTGAGCCTGTGTCTGCAATCACTCAAAACACATGGGGCTGGCTCTGCTCCTGGTGAAGCCACCAAGGCTCTGGTGGCCTGCAGGTGCAGTAAGAGCAATGTACACCATTGCCTGCTGCTTGGGCATGTGCCGTGCTGCTGCCCTGCATGTTCAGCACTGCTCTGTAGCTCCTGGGTGGCCACAAGCTGGAAAACACTGGAGGTGGTTTCCGTGTGCCCAAGGGAAAAACAGTTCTGTGTTCAGGGTTGCTGTTCGCACAAGTGAAGCATGCAGAGTGTTTGCAGGTATGTGATGCAGGACTTGGCTGTTGTGTGATGGGCACAACCCCATGCAAGATCCTGGGAGGAGGGAAACAGGCTGGGGATAGAAGAGGAGGCTTACAGCAAGTGCCTGATTCAGTATTCGATCATAGCCAGAAGATGCGCTCCAGTTAAGCTGCTGAGACAGGACAGGTTATTTCTGGAAGAAACGCATGTTGAGCAGAGGGAAGTTAACGTGTGCTGTGGGGATGGCATCCGGGAAAGGCTGAGCACCCCTGGTCCCACAGATGTCAGGTGGATCAGAGGCTACTCCGCTCCTAGGAAAAGTGGACCTCTTTGGGGGAGTTAGCGTAAGGAGAAAGAGGCACAGATGAATTTTTCCTCCTGTGTGAGTATAACCTTTCTCCCTGCCAAACTCTGAGGGGATTCACCACGAGTGCCAGTGCAGAGCAGACTGCCCTGGGCACAGAATGGTCAGGACAAAATTAATTGTGCTACAAAGCATCGTGATCCCTGGAGACCCAAAGGATGTGTGTTTAGAGCAACCTTTAAAAAAAAAAACCCAAAATCTCTAATTTTGTGCCTGTCCTTCTGGGACCTGATACAGGGAAAACCCACATGTCTGTGCTTCCTGCTGGAGCTGGTGAGAGCTACTCACACTCACCATGTTAGCAGATTGATCCCCATGGTCACTGTGGGGGGAGGCTGAAAAGAATGGATGTCACGGCAAGCTCCTTATGAAAATGTAGGGAACCAGAGTTAATGAATCTTAGATGATCCCTTGATCCACCTGGTCCTTGGTGTGGCAGTGGAGGGAGCTGGCTAGGGAGGATCTGATTAACACCTCGGTGGAAATGACAGTCCCTAGAATGGAGAAGGTCATATAATATCTGTCTGTGCTTGCATCTGGGAGAGGTCACTGTCAGATAGCTGAGATCTCTCTGGATTACATCTGCAGGGTTTTTTTATCGGAACAGAGGTATTTGGGGGATTTACATGTTCTCTGTCCCTGGCAGCTTGCCCTGATGAAGCACTGATTACACAACTGCAATCTAACATAAGCTGTAGTCAAAAAATCAGCTGTGTGCTGGGATATAGTGAGAATACATTCTCTGTGATGGCAAAGATTTGAAATTGTGCAGTGCATTATGTCTCCTGACACAGAGAAGCTTGCAAAGAATAAAACAATCAGGCTGTTTACTGTGGGTGCATGGAAAAAAATTGGAAAAGCTGTGATTAGTGCCTTCCCTGAGATTCTCCTAGTACTGTAGCCGGATTAATGAATGAAACCATTTGCCCCAGATGTACAGGAGATTAGAGCTGCTTGACTCTTGTTTTATGGACAGTAGAGTTAAGGCTAGGAAACTTGAAATATGTCCTTAAGGTTCCTGACAAGTAGCATAGTCAGAACTGAACCTGGGGGTCCTACTGCCACATTCTGTAGCCGTGCTGCTTCCTTCACTACCTGATAGACACCCACGCCCGCTGGGCCAGGCATCCCTGTGAGCTGACTGCGAGGAATAGAGTAGTTACAGGATTCCTGCTTTCTCATTATCAGCTGCCTCTTGCTGAAGGAGAGGCTAGCAGTGAGTAAAAGTGGCTTTTTACTCCAGAGCTGGGTGGGAGAGTGTGCAGGACTCACAACCAAAAAGGAGCTACTGGCCAGTTGAGGGGTCAGTGCAAAAAGAGAAATTCCCAAGGCAGTATCTGTCCCAGAGGCTGGAAGTGAGCATGGAGAGGAGGGTAATGCACCCAAGGGATGACAGAGACACTGGATGCGACCGTCTTTCAGCATTTCTCCAGACCCAAGGCTGCTGCAAGCTGCGATGTCTTCAGTAGCTGAGCTATCCCTCAGAGCCTGTGGCAGAATAAATCAGTAGCTGGTTTTTCTTTGCTGTGATAATACTACAGGCAGGGCAGCTTAATGGATAGACTGCTGGGCTGGCATGCAAGAGGTTTCAGTGGAGTCTGCCTTCGTCAGGATGTTTTTTCCCTCTTCTGCTCATCTCTGAAATGGAGATACTGACATCTGCTCAGTGAAATGCCCCAAGACCTGCTGCTGAAAGGCACTATGTAAGATCCTGCTTCTGATACCACCAGGGAGAAAATGTTCTTGGGACACCAAACGGTCCTCAAGTGCTTTTCCAAAGTCCTACCACACCACATCCATCTTTCTTCCAGCTGCAGGGACCTCCCACCTTCTCAATCCATGAAGGGGATGACCCAGCCTCAGCCCCAGGCAAGTGGACCGGGTAAACCTTCAGATTTTTCTGTTTCCAGGCTCTCTCTGTTATTCAGAGGTTTTGAACAGAGAGCCTGAGTTATGCCTGAGCCAGACAGCTGTGGTGTTGGGTGTCTGAGGGACTAGCACACCTTGTTTGTTAGGGGCATAAAAAAGACATTCAGAATTGATCACTTACAGCCTTGTGAGTCAAACAGCACTGAGTAGTGTGTTAGAAACTGACCTCACGTTCCCTTGTACACCTATCTTGTCTCTCCTTTTCTTGATTTGTTTTTCAGAGCACTCTCTCTGTTGCTGACTTTACATACCTATGTGAACAGTAAAACTAGCTGCTGTTTTAACTAGGTACTGTCTCTAAGAAGCATTCCTAAAATGCTTTAAATCACTATAAAGGGGAAAAAAAGGCCAAGCAGGAAGGGCAGAACATGGAAATATCCCAGGGACTGGGACATGTTCCCATGGGTCCAGATTGCCTGGGGCACCTGGATGTCCATTTCTCTATGTCTTGAACTTACTGAAACCAGTCAGCTGAGTCTGGGCATAGTACCTTATCCCATACCATCAAGTACAACTTAGAACTGGAGGGGAAAATAGCTGCGAAGGAATTCAAGAGCTTGTCTCCTTACTGACAGCCTGAATAGTTAAACTATTCTGGATTTTCTATGCAATGTATAGCTTCCTTGGTATTCACTTACTGTTAATCAGTGGTCTGTTCTGAAAGACCACAAGTCTTATTCTGGAGCCGACTTCCAATTTTTTGCAGTGGTTTTGTGATAGTCCCATCTTGAGAGCCTAGAAAGTAATTTAAATTTGTGGTTGTATTTTGTTTGTGCTGGGTTTTCTTCATTTCCTGCTGCAGCTGATCAGCTCCATCTTTCCCTGTGTTTTGCTTGGACATTCCCTCCAATGAAGAGAAAAATCCTAATTTTTCCATGCTATGACAGTCTCTTAAAAAGTTGTTTGGAAAAAAAAGCACTTTCCTGCTGTGTTTTTTTCCCCCCTAATCTTCTAACAGAAGTCACAAGCATTACCAAGTAAATCTTTTTATTCTTCCCAACAACTATTCTCCCTGCAGCTTTTCTTCACTATTGCATTGTCTGGCCTCTAGTGCTCATACTTCTTTTCTGCTTGTTTTTCACAGTGCTTGTCCAGAGTCTTATACTGCTAGCTTTGCCATGCTGTGCTTTGTACTTATCTATGGTACATCTTCTTATAACATGACTAACACTCCCTGGATCCTGGCCATACATCCTACATTCTGGATTTAAATCCTTCTTACCATCTATCTTTACTTGAATGTATCTTGTGTGAATAGCCTGCTCTTTTGTAGCCATAATTAAAGTTTTGCTTTAATCCTCCTTTCACAAGCCACTTACAATTTACCATCGTCTTTTTATGAGTTGTTTGTGCTGTTCTTTTTCCTTTCACTTCAGCCTGTGCATCCCTTGTTGCTCTATCAAATGACTCATCACCTGTAGGAATTTATTCCTCATTTCGTTTTGGAATTTGATCTGTGATTGGCTTAGGCTGCTTGCTATTACATATATAAGTAGCTATTGCTGCATGTTTCTCTTCACTGTAAAGTTTGGATGTCTCTTCATGTTTCCCTAGTGCATCTTTCTAGTCCTGTCCAGTTCCCTTGGGTCAACCTTTGTTCAGCTAACAGCAGAGTTCATTAGGAACTATGTATCTGTTTGTAGCCTTGACTATATTTTGTGTATTGAGTAGATGATGAGAGATATGGGGCCATGAAGCACGTGGGGCTGGGATTTCAGTGCAGTGAAGAGGGGAAGGATGCAGGTGGCTTCAGGGCCATGACATGTGGTGATGGAAACCCTGTTTTGCTCTACTGCTGAACATACAGAATTTCACTGTGAGCCATTTCTGTATCTGCAGAAAACATCTGGGGCTTTCACCTGCACAGGAGATGCCTTAGAACTTCTCTGAAAGGAAGTCACAGCAGTTTAGAGGAGGTTATGGGGGGAAAGCAGAAAGAAATAAACAGCAGAAGTGCAGTAGCAAAAATGTTGATCCTCCTTCAGGCAGCTCATGGCTTTAAAGTGAAAAAGGGTCTGGGAGGACAGCATGTCAATGTTATGTCTGCATTCCTGTGTGACACGTGAAGAACCAGGAACTGAAGCCAGTCTGACAAAAGGTGATGAAACCCTGTGTCCTCACAGCCTTAACTACTAAAAGACGTGTATAGTTAAGGCCAGCTCTGTAGCTGGTGTACGGCATCAAAAGTTTGGATTTATGGCCAGCTGTAGATCCTGTCTAGTCACAGGTCCAGTCCCTGTTCTCTTCCAGAAGTAGTAATTTTATTGAAAGATAGTGTAGCTGCAGTGCAAAGTGATTGATCGTGAACATCCATGAAAGATGCCATGCAGCCTTAGAGGCTGTATTCAAGGAGAAAGCAGATTCCCTATGACATTTGGGAGCTGAGCAGAGATTACTTCAGTTTGACTTCAAGATCAAAAATAAATGAAAGTTTAACTATTTTATTGGTGACCAAAGGACTGCTGTTGTGAAGTGAAACATTAACAATAGGGTGAGTGCGAGCCAGGATTGCTCAACGAGGTTCATCTTCAGGCGCAACAGAGCTGGAGTCGTCCAATGCGCAGGAAGCAGCGGGCATGGCAGAGGGGAATGGCATGCTGCAGGCTGCAAAGGAAGCCCAAGCAGGTGAGAGAATTTTTTAAAGATTTATTCTTGCTAATCATGGGAGAAACTGAAGGCAAAAAAGCACCGGGAAGGACAAAAAGTTTCTCTGATTGTTACAGGTTGGCTAGCGACCAGATGACAGGCTCTTAAATACAGATTAGGTACTTGATATTGTTAGTGGTATTAATCTAAATACCTTTACAATTTTCTGTCTGTAAGGGCTGGTGAATAGAGCAGAGGTGCAGGTCTGAAGACTTCTGGAATATTTTCCTGGTTTTTCATGTGATTTGATACATCATTTTCTTAAATTACTTTGAAGTTTGAGAGAAGTCTGCAGGAAACGGAAACCAGTCTTGATCCGTCTAAATCAGTTAAGCCATGCTCTTTCCTGTAATCAAAGAATTGGAGAAAATAAGCCAGAAGAGACCTGGAGAGGTTATCTTGTCCATCCAGGGCCAGGTCATGAAGCCCAAAGTGTTGCTGGCACCCATTCGTCTAGCTTCTTATAACCTTATCTTGGAAAGAGAGAAAGAGGAGAGAAACAGATATGGTTAAAGAGTTATAAAAGTATGGCAGTGTATGTGAATTCAAAGTAAGCCTTAATAATAAGAGACCAGTGTGGCTGAGCTGAAAATCAGGAAGGGATTGTACCACAAGATGAATGCATATAGAAGTGAAGAGATCAGTTGAGTATAAACAGGTTAATGTGCACAGTACTGCAGCAGGAACCAGTGAGAATCTGAGGACCATAAATGCAAAGGGAAAATGCAGATTGTCTTCCTGTAGGTTTGGGAACCAGAAAAAATTAAATTGTGAACTGAAAGTCATAGAAAAATGTATTCATGGGAACTTCTGGCTATGCAAGGCATCTGGTAGCTGAATATTACATTTAAACATGAATCATCCTGCAGATTTCCCCACTTGCATGAAGGATAACTCAGAAAAGAGGAATTTTTACAGAAAGCAGTCCTTGCGTTCGTGCTTACCAGTTGAAGTTGTTTAGCACATGATTTTCATAGAACTTCAGGAGGGCACCTCATCCATCTGCCTGCTCTGGGACAGAACCCGATATTTAGCCAGTCACTAATATGTTCTTATATAACAGACATTAGGTGTTGCCCAAACCCTGCAGTCCCAGACACACCACCTCTGTTCCAGTGCTCACCTGTCCTTGCAGAAAGGGAATTTGGCCAAAAGCAGCCCCAAATCTTCTTTACTGAAAATAAAGTCAGTTACTTATCTTATCCTCAATAACAACGGAGAGCAGTTGGTCTCTGTGGCTGCTTTTCCTGTCAATGGGTAGGGGTAGCATTTGGTAGTCGTCTTCCCTGAATTTCATCTTTTTCATTCCAGAGCCAGAAAGTGGTTTCTGCCATTTAGCAACATCATTTTGAGTTCATACCCTGTTCTCCCCCAGGCTTGCTCCATCCTGGTTTCGGACACGAACATGAGCAGCATGCTGGCTGTGCTGATGTTCTCTTTGCTCATGGAAAAGCTGAGGACCTGCGTGTTTCATGCCCTCCTAATCTGATGGAAAATCATTGATAGCTACTCTGACAGGGATTTCCCAGTTGTCCACTATATGGGTATTTCATCTGGGTCCTCTTTTCCTTGTGAGACATTAGAGACACTAGAGTTGGGATATATCACATCCACAGCTTCTCTAGCTGTTACACCACTTACCCTGTCACCAAAGGATAAAACAGTCTGGTTTGAGAGCATTTTTTCCAATCCAAAATGGCTGTTTTGTAATCCTTATTCTCCTTTTGGTGCTTAGAAGGGATTATCTGATCAAGTGTCTGTATATGGAGGAACATGCCTGGGTTGTCCTAACGTGCCTTTTTAAAGGCAGTGGTGATGCTTGTCCTGCTTCTGTCCTTCACAAGGGAAGTGGTTCAAAAACTACATTTGGCACATGAAGGTGAACTTCATCAGGCTGTAATGATCTGAGCACATTTGAGGTATCCAAATATTCTTTAAACGTTTTTTGTCTCATTTCACCCATATTCCTACAGGTTCATTTTAATGGTGTTACGTATCTTGTTGCAATTTAGTTTTTTTAGTGAAGACAAAGAAAAAGGGCACAACTTTTCTGGCTTCTCTGGATGAGCTTTTGTTTGCTCATTTTTTAGTTTAAATAACAGACTTTCATTTTCCTTCCTCTTTCTCCAATATTGACAGCATTTCTAACACCTTTTCTTATTGCCTTTTGTGTGCCCCTGCTAGCTGTAATTCATTTTGTGCCTTAGCTTTGCAGCCTCTATCGCTCCATGCTTGAACTCTTTGTTTATACTTGTCTTCAGAAATGCCACCTTATTTCCATTTGTGGTACAATTCCTTCCTGATTTTCAGCCCAGCCACACAGTTCTCCTTCTATCGAGTCTTATTCTGAATTAATTTGTATCTGAGGTGCTTGTAGATTTATTCTTTTTAACTTGTCCTTGCTGTTTGCCAGGAGTTACCATTTATTACCAGACATTTGAATTCCTTTTCTCCCTTTCTGTCTCAGAAAACCTTCTGGTAGCTAATGGCCTAAACATTTCTGCACTGTATTTGATAAGTAATATGTTAATCCCACTGACTGATATGGTTTTTCATGCTAGTATTAAAAAAAAAAAAAAAAAAAAAAAAAAAAAAAACNGCTTATGTGATGCACAGGGCTGTGTACACACTCAGGAAATATAGCTGCAGGATGCTGAAAATATTAAGGCATCACATTGCAGCAGCGTGGGAGCCCTGCACAAGGGATGGTGAAACCTTTTCTGTCTTCCTTTTGTATTACTCCTTTAATAACTTTGCTGCTGTGTTTGCTCTGCTCACCTGCGCAAGGCAGAATACAACAGGCTTCTACTGGGAGTTGTTAGAGATACTTAGGGCAGTAAGAGATACCACCAAAGGGCTCAAAAATATCCCTGCTGCCTTGAACACAGGGTCAGACTTGCAGGACTCGAGTGCATGCTAACCTGGTGTGCAGCAGACAGGACCAACGTGCACAAGTCTGTTCCTTGCACTGCCCCCAAAGCTGGGTATGCTTTTGAGTCACTCTTGCCCATGAAATTGGCTTAACATACCCGAGCTCCCCGGAGGCTGTTTGTGGCACCTGAAAAGTGTGACCCAGGTGAAAAGCAAGGTTGTGCGAGTGTGCAAATCACTGAGAGGACTGAAGATGAGGAGCTGGTCTGTGGCAGTACAGAGGAGGTACCAAACTGTTGCTTTGCCACTGATGTGGAAGAAAAAGGGAACAAGAAAAGGGTAGACCTTCCTGGCCTCATCTGAAGTTTGGGCTGTTGGCCTCATGTTTAGCTGCTCAGTTAGCTGGAGTGAAATGGGATCCATGCACATTCCCCCCAGTGCACATGGGGGAATGTGGGAAGTAGTTATGCTTCCTCTGTGCACTCTGTCACATCCGAGTCCCTTATCCAAGTGTTCTCCGTGTCTTATTAGAAATAACTGAAGCCAAAATAAGGATCTGTGGTATAAACAAAAGTCTCTTTCCTGATTTGTCAACTGCAAACTCGGTTCCTGTGATACCCAAGCACCAGCAGCAACTCAGTACTGGAGCTAGGGATGAATTTATGGAGACTCCTTGTACCTATTACAGATTCTGGGTGTGGTCTGTACTTTTGGTGATAAGAGAAGGGAGAAATATTTGGGAAAATTCTTTGAACATTTGCCTTTTAAAGAAGCCAGATGTAAGGGGAAGAAGAAAACACCTGCACTGCACTGAGAATACTGCAGAGCCACAGCCACTGAGGATGGTTTATGGGAAGGTTGTGAATTTTGCTCTGTAATTGAAACTGGCACTGGAAGAATACTGAAGAAGAGCTATTCTTGTGGGAAGGGCATGGAAGGAGGGAAAACAGGGTACCTGCGGGGAGCTGAGCCCATGTAGCTGCAGGGGGAATCCAGGGGCTCCCAGCACAGCGTAGGATGCGTTTGCCACATAGGGAGCCCTGAGGTGGCCTTTTGGATAATAGGAAGTAGAGATGGGGTTTGAGGCTGCTCCTGGGTGCTGGCTGTGCCCTCTGGATTAAACTGTCCCATATGAAAAGGTGAGGTCATTCCAGGAAATTGGTGCAGGAATGAACCCTGGGTCACCTCACTCCTGCGGTAGCAAAGAAATGATTTAACACAATGCAGGTGTCCGTGACATCCAGTGTCCGAGGGTTTGGTGTGATGAGCACTTTAGTAGTTGTGACCTGGGATGGATGCATGCCTCTTCAGTGGAAAGTGATCCCTGCAAAACAAACCTATCATTACCACATTGGGAGGGAGATACATGCTCTGCTCCTAAATCCACAGTCTGTAGGGGTATCTGGGACCTGGGATTTTTATTCAGCTCACATCTGTTCATCGTACAGTGCTGTGCTGGGCTGGTGCACGTACGGTAGCTGGGAGCGTGCCAAACAAAAGGGAGGTCCATGCCATGAAGTGCTGACAGCCCCAGCCTGTGAATGATTTAGGCTGTGGTCCCTGACTCTTCTTGAACTCTGGAGTTGTCTTTCGTGGTAGCCTCTCCCTCCCCTTTCTGCCCTGTCTGTACAAATGTGCTCAATTAGGGTTAACTCAAACTGAATCAAACTTCATGCCTGAGGTTGGAAATCTTCCCAGCCAACTCACCACAGCCACATAGCATGGTGGGAGACAAGGCGAGAGGGGAGATGAATGCTTTTCAGAGAAACGAATCCAAGGAAACTTTGTTCGCTTTTATTTCTGCAGGAGATGATCCCCCCAAAGGAGATTTCCCTGTTCAGAAAAAATCCCCGGTGAGTGTTACAGCTGGTTTCCTTTTCTTTGCTTTCTGCTCAGCTTGCTCTAAACATTGCAAGATCTCTCTGTTCTTTCCTCTGTTGTGCTCTGGCTAGAGACAAACACCCTTTCTTGCAGAGGGTTGAAATAAGCATTAACAACTCAAGGCAAAAATCTCTCCACTAACCTGATTAAGTTAAGAAAGGACAGCTTAAAGGGAAAAAATGAACTGTCTGAATGTTTGGGAAAAAGGGAAAGGGTTTTGATTGCTGCCTTTTTTCTGAACACTACTTTCCTTGTGGGAAAGGACTTACTTCTCTGAAAAGGAGGGGGATGTCATGCGTGGGAGGGAGGGAGTTGACCTGTGCATTTGCTTAGTTTGATGAAACCCACCAGGGAAGGGTCCCCAGATGCTGCAAAGCAGAAGTAAGGCCAGGGATTGAGCACAGGCCGCTGATACGTGTTACAGAGCCCAACTGTAGAGCCAGAGCCTCAGGTTTAGATCTTTGGCTCCGATTTAAAGCCATATTCAGGTGAGCATTTTGTTGCTTTGCAGCTTTGATATTTGCGCAGGTTTTCAGGCTAATTCTGGTTGAGTGCTTGACCCCTCTAAAAACTGTACACTGTATCGACTTCAGGGAGAAAGGGGGGTTGTGTTGCACCTGCTTTGACTTGCAGGACAATATGGTAACACTTGCTTTTAAAGCTCACAGTCATGTCATTAGCAAGCCAACTATTTAACTCACCATTTTAAGTACTGTGCAGACATTAACTATTGGATATCAAGAGCTCCTGTGAGATATTAATCTTAGTCCCATTTTGCAGCTAGTCAGCAAGAAGGAGAGGTGAAAACAAATGTCTCCTGTAGCTGGCACTTTAAATGACCTTTCCTTTTTCCAAAGACACAGACTATCAGCTTCCACAGCATCTTTAAGAGCTCCATAATCCCGCAGATCCCAGACTCACAAAGCACAGCAGACTATCTGTGTGCTTATGAATCCCGGCTTAGCCTCTTTGCTTTTTCTGGGGCCCTCTGCTGAGCAAGGTCCTCCTTCGCAAAAGCGATCAAACTGCATTTGGCTCTCCGCATGGATGAAAGCTGCCCACTTTTGGATGTCCAGGCAGGCCACAGGCAGGTCAGTGATACAGCGGAGAGAATACACGAGGGTTTCTGCGTGTGCTGATGCCATATCATGACATACAAGCCAGATAGAAGTACCCCTGCTTGTAAGTCGTTGCTCTGTGTTTGTGAGCACTTACTCAGGGTCCTGGCTCAGGCACCTGGGGAGGTTTAGCTGGGAAGTCACCGCCTCCCGCTCTCTTTTCCCTGTTTTCTCCTCATCTGTAGGAGGTGCCCATCCCAAAGCAGGAGTGGCTGAAATGAGTTACTGCCAGGTTTTCTGTCACTGCAGGTCGCAGCGTGGCATGTGATACCTTAAACTGCTGCAGCTAAATCCAGCAGGGCTTGTGCATTGGGTGCGGAGGGGTGAGTTCAGGCAGCAGGGTTCCCGACACCTGGCCATCTGGATTTGAACAGTCACGCTCTGCATCTCTATCAAATGTTATTCAATCTCATGAGTACTGATAGCGAGGTCTGTGAAAGAGAGGAAGAAAAATATCCCTGTTATACAATTTTCATTCCAAGTTCAGAAAATGCCTCCAAGCACCCACAGGAAACATAATTTGCCTCTTATGGCTTTTCCTCTTTATTATGAAAGACTTGTTGGAGAAAGGTATTCTGTGTCTGCGTATGCCTGGGTGTTTGTGCTTTTACAGCTTATATATGCCACCATTTTTAGGCTAGTGTAAAAGTGTGAGGCCCCAGTGGTGTTTCCAAGGGAGCCCACTCTGTCTTACAAGCCATATGCTGAGCATGATGGTTTCAGAGTAAATAATAAGTGAAATGGATAATTACATATTTACTCTAGTAAAGCAAAGAGGCCGAGGGTTTCTTAATAAAAAGGAAGCCCATAAATAGAGAGAGAAAAATATATATAAAAAAGGACAAAAATATTTGTCTTTAGAGATGCTGGGTTAAGTAATGGAAAGTGTTTTTTGGTTTGGTGGTTTTTTTTTTGCGGACAGCCAGTCTCTTCTCTTTTGTTGCTCTTGTATTACGTTGAGCAGGACAGCATCATTAAGCTAGACTATTCTAAACTTGATGCCATTGCTTTGGGAATCCAAATAAGCTCAGGTCTCTTGGTGATTAAATAAACCTGAATAAACACATCTATTTTGGTATCTGTATTTGCATTTGGGACTCTGGGAAGAAATACAGGAATTCATTATTTCCGACACGAGGCACAGAAATGCATGTGAAGAGTTCATCTCACTTCACTGGCACATACCATGGCTGTTTAAAACCATAAATATAAATGCCGCTGTTAATATCACACTCCCCCCCATCCCTCACCAAGTGCATGGCCAGCCCCTCTCTCCCGCTAATTGGCAGAGGCTGGGCAGTGCTGTGAAAACCTGCTTTCCCTGTTGCGAGGCAGTGGAGCTAAGCAGCTGCAAGCTGCTTAGCTTGGACCGCAAGAGGGATGGAGACCCACACAAGGTCGTGCCAATACTCATCTGTTTAAATGCCTTGTATTTCACTTGGAAACTGCTGATTTTTAGCTGGAATAAAGTCAGATTCAGTGAAAGAGTGGCCACACTCAGACAGGTTTGACAGTCCCATTGATGTTTTGTTTAGTTTTGATAAATAAATTGAATTATCCATAGCTATGCCAGCATTCTTGGAATCCAAAATGGATGCCATGCCTGAGGGAGTGCTGGACACAGGGCTGATGCTCTGCATCAGTGAACGCAGCCGCACAGTTCAGTGCCAATGAGGTGCAGAGACTGAGGGCACCTGTCGCACGGGAGGGAGCAGCTTCACACCGAAGCAGACAGCAACTCCCTGGGGTCTACAAACTGCTGAGGCAAGGTCTGATACTAGGAGAGGGAGGAGTTTTGGGGCAGGGTAGTAGCTTTATGTGAAGTATAGGAGAAAAGGCATCCGAAGGTGTTTTTGCATCTCAGTGGGTTTTTGCATTGCAGCGGAGAGGAGGTAGGACCCTTCCACTGGAGTTCCTGGAGCTATGAGCATGGTGGACTGCTGACAGCCCACAAATCCCCATGGCAGTCTTTACTGGGCCCATGTCTGTCAGCCAGGCTGATTCACTGGGGAGCTGTAACCAAAGCAAGATAGGTGTGGGGTCCCTTCCCTCCTTTGAGTCCAACCCGCAGGCCAGTCAAGCAGCAGTGGGCGCCTGGTTTTTGGACTGGACTCCTCTTCACTGCCCAGGCACTGTGGGGATATGTTGCCGAGGTGAAGGCTTTCACAGAGGTGATATATTCTCATTTGTCTCCTGCAGAAACTCTGTGGCTCCAACTACCCCCTAAGCATTGCCTTCATTGTGGTGAATGAGTTCTGCGAGCGCTTCTCCTACTATGGCATGAAAGGTATGTGGCCTGTGTCTGGGAAGCAACTTTCCCATCCTTGGGTTTCTATACACACTGGCCTGGTGTTCCAGGGCTGTGCTGTATGTGGTCTCAGCTGTCTTTCAAAGTGAATTATTATTTTGGGATGCAGGTATGGAAAGTGTGCCATAACATTGGTGCTACACCTGCTCTGAGCAGAAGCTGGGACTAGAGAGCTCCAAATGTACCTTCCAGTCTAAATTTTTATATGATTCTCTGTCTCAAACCTGGTTTTCCAATGTGTGACATCTTTCATAGTTGTGTGCAATCAGTGTATTTGGGAACTGCGTCATACAGGCACCTAATTTGCAAATAGAAAATGTGCATAAACAGAACTACAGGTTACGGTAAGATAAGCTAGAAAATATATTTTCCAGCTAAACATAAATGTTTATGAGCAAAGAACGCCTGATACTCATATATCTCATTTTAGCTTTTCCTGTGTCAGGGATTATGAGGAACAGGTCTGAAAGCACAGATCTTTCCATAACAGTGCTCATAGCTGCTAGACAAATCAGTGGTTTTCTTGCCACCGTGATGTAGTTTTCTGCTTACCTGAAGAGATGCACATTAAGTATCTGATGTGGTTTGCTTGTTTCCTTTTAGCTGTCCTGACGCTATATTTCTTAAGCTTCTTCCACTGGGATGAGAATCTCTCCACCGCTGTGTACCATGCCTTTTCCGCGCTCTGTTATTTCACACCTGTCATTGGAGCCATCATGGCAGACTCATGGCTGGGGAAATACAAGTAAGTGAAGACATCTCTCTAATTCAGACAGCATACATCTACACCATGTGGCCTGTGCAAGGGCAGTGCTGTGTGTGCTCCCAGTTTTGAGCTAGATCAGTGCAGTAAAGACGCACTTGAGAAGGTCAGCTCCTTTCTGTTAACGGATGAAGAGCTGATCTGTTTGCTCATGCTGTTCTGTGCTCCTCTTTCACCCAAGAGCCAATAGGCAACAAAGTTGGAACAAAATAAATGTCACAAGCACACTTTTCCTCCACTGTCCTTCCCTACCCACCTTGAGGAAGCTAGGGTGTAGGGTGATTAACCCTCAGCTTGCCAAGATCTGCTTCTGAGAAGGATTCAGAGATGGTGAGGAAGTGGTGTCATCCTCTAAATCTCACAGTTTCAGATGAAATGTCACTAACTATACCATACTTATGCTTTCACAGTGTAGGGAATGTAGGGAATGCACACCTATTTTTGTGCCAGAGAAACCTGGGTTCACTCAAATAATCTCCCTCAGCACATAACCAGATAAACTCCCTCAGTAAGTTAGGCAATCTTCCCTTACGCTGATAAATTGTGGGGCCATCACCTGCCCCAGTGGTGGTAAGCAGCTGGATATAGGACTTTCTTTGCTTGGTACTGTTTGTTCATTGTCTGAGGAGTCTTGGCTGTCAGAGTGATGAAGTGCAGCTGAACTCTCTAGGACTAAGCACATCTGGCAGAAGAGTCTCAACAGGAAAAGAACAGCTGCCATCTGCCTTTCCAGCAGAAAGTTCTTAAGGAGATAGCAATGTTCTTTTTTCTTTGTGCTCGATTTTAGTCATTCTCTTGCCCCTTGAATGAAAAAAATAACAGTGGGGGTTTATTAACTTCATTATTCAAGGTTAACCTAGCAATGTTAATTGGTATTTGAGGATATCTATCTTGCAGCATGACGTTGTGAGAAAGGGAATCCTTAAGCAGACTTTTGTGCATGAGGCAGGAGACTTTCCCTGGAGTAATCCCTGTGACTTAATGGGAGGTGGCTTTTGCTGTAGTAGCTGGACCCTGGCCAATACTGAGGACAGAATAACAGATTATGAGGGGCTTTTAGGAATGATCTGATGTGGCTCTAAATTAGCTGTTGCAACCAGGGTTTGGATGCATCGAGGACTGCTTCTGTGCTCAAAGCTCATAGGGCTTCTTCTAGTGCTTCTGTCCTAACAAGTCCTTCCATTCCCTCTGTGTGTGTCGTCTGCACGTAGATACATAGCCACCTCTTAATCCTGAAGATGATGAAGGAATAGAATACACTCAAGAGCCTGATCCTCCTAGTCAGATTTCTTCTTCTCCCTCACCAAGACATGGGAGGCAGATAGATGAGCTCAGTCCTTCAGAGGTACTTGGGATCTGAAACAGACCTGTTATGGGGAAACCACACTCCTGATTTGGATGTGTTAGGTGGGTTGAATGTGGGCAACAGTCCCTATAAATGCCTTCTAGTCAAGGGATTCACTTAGGCTCATGCTACAAAATGCCAGTTATTAGTAATCTGGAAACTGAGTTGGACCTGAACAGTACTCTTCTGTTTGCAGCCTTCCATGCATGACAAAACTGGAACATTTTTAGTTTATTTTGCTCAGCAACCTCTGCAAAGAAAACAGGGGCTATCCCTCCTTAATCTGAACCCATTTCCCTATCTCTTTCTTCCAGTGCACTCAGTGTTGACACAAAAGAGTTATAGCTGTCTGCTATACCAGTGGTATGAACAAACCAGTTCCTTGTGTGTCTGCCAAGTAGACTTGCCATATCAGGAAGCACAGGCACACTCTGTTTTCGGATCATATATCGCCCAGCACCTTCAGTCACTGCTGTTTGCTTTCCTCACAGGACGATCATCTACCTGTCCATTGTGTATGTGGTTGGCCATCTGATAAAGTCAGTCGGTGCAATTCCATCCCTAGGCAACCAGGCGGTTCATGTGTAAGTAGCTGTTGAAGCCGCAGTGCTGTAGTAGGTTGCGATGGTAGTTGGTTTACCCAGGACTGTCATTTGTTTCGCCTCTATCAGGCCAGCAGTCTCGGGGCTGTGCATGGGTTGCTTTTATCAAGGAAGGGTTTGGGATATCTGAGTAAGAACAGAAGGGAGGATCTAGAGTGTGAATGCACAGAAGGAGTTGGAAACCACCAGAGACTCTAAGCCCTTCAAGATAGGGACCTCTGATCACCTCTCTCTGCTATACCATGCTACTGGAGTTTGGTCTCCTCCATCCAACTGCCTGCACCAGGCTCATTCCTCCCTCATTTCCTCATCAGCATAGCTGCCCAGCTCAGCAAGGTTTCCCTGAGTGCATGGGAACACAAAACCAAAGATATATTTTCTGATGTGACGGAGGAAGGGTCTGTCTCTTCCATAGGGTGCAACCCTTCTTGCCCTCTAGATTCTGAATTGATAGGTTTGTCAGAGTAGTTCCCCAGCTGGCATCTCTGAAACCACCAAGCTGTTTTTGCCTAGGTGGTCGCAGCTCTAAAAATATGCACATGCAGAGAGGAGCACTTCTCATTTACAGAACAGCTTCCTTTCGTCCCAGACCTGGCCAGTCCTGACACTCCTGTTCCCTATAGATGTAATCTGTCAGGACAACAATGGTATTTTGAGGAGCCCTGGGAAGTAGAAAGCACCCAAGAATGAGCCTAATTAAAATAGTTTGTGCTTACCCGAGCTGGAAGGCTACAGGAAAAGGCACTTTTTTTTTCTTCCCCCCCCCCCCTCCTCAATTGATCTCTGCAGTCTTTTGTTCTCATATGAGTGAAAAATAATCCCACGGATCTTTGATCTCTAGTATGTCCATTGGGCCTCAGAACAGCAAGAAACTGACAAAAACAGTTTGGTTAATTGACTGTTACTGAATGCAGAAATGAAGATAATTAATTTGTTGTTTTGCACTTAGCTGGCTCATCATCACCACCCACATGCAAAAGACAATGATACCAGAGGAATCATGGTTGGATGACACTAAAATGCTTTCATAAGCACTGGAAAGGTTCTGCAATGGTGATATTTTTGTTCTTGCATGAAGGGTCCTGTCTATGGTTGGTCTGTTTTTGATCGCCCTTGGAACGGGAGGTATCAAGCCCTGTGTCTCTGCATTTGGTGGGGACCAGTTTGAAGAGGAACATGTAAGATTTCTTTTCTTTCCTAAAATCTGCAGTGTCTGCTTACTTTATGAGGATGTTTATGTGACCAAATCCTGTTGTACTAGAATAAGGGCCAGTTTGCTAGGAAAAGATGTAGTAAGATGTGAGGTAGGATGGTTTGCATAAGACTTGAGAGAATCTGGATGCTTCAGGAAAGGAAAATGACAGCAGAACAGGACTGATACTGAGGATAGGTCATAATTGCATGAAATCATCTAACTGTTAATTGGAAGTCAGAGTAGTTGGAAAATCCTGTATCATGGAACTGTAGCCATTTCTGAACCAGCTTAACAGGGGTGATTATAATGCACTGCAATGGAATACAGCAAATGAAAGAGAAAATTGTATCACTAGCCTATGCTTCCTTGGGAATTTTCCCTCAAATCAGTCATAGTCTGTGTCTTAGATGTTGTTCAGAAAGAACTGTAGGAAATTTCAGTCTTTTGAAAGTAGTGCTGGTACCAAATCTACCCAGAATGTTTTCTAGATATTCTAGAATGGAAAGTTCTGAAGAGTTGGGAAAATATTTCTTTTTAGCTGTTTGTGCTCTGCATCCTGTGAATTGTAGTCCAGTTGCTTTGTGTCCTCATTCTCTATCATGAGTGCTTAGCCCCTCACCTGTGCTAATCTCAAACTCCCGTTATGCAGCATGGTGGCTCAACCAGGGATAAGGTAGTGCTTAAAGAAGCGAAGCAGGTCAGGCAAAATGCTAAATTTTCAAATTGACCTGAAATTAAACACTTAGATTTATGTTGACCTAACACACAAATAAAAATTTCAGTTTCTCAATGACAGCATTCAAATCAGCAACTTCTGTGCATGGCATAAGTGCTCAAATATGTAGAAGGCCACTGCTACAAGAAGGAAAATAAATGTTGGGGTCTGTGATGAGTAGGCTTAAATTCAGGAGGATTATTTAGGACTGACAGTAGGAAAAATTTTCCAGAAATAGATCTAGAGAAGTACTGGAAAAGATTAGGACCTTTGGGAGATGGAAATTCCCATCAATGGAGGCATTGAAGAAGGACATTAGACTAATGATCTGTCAGGAAAGGCACTGGTAGAGTTGGATAAGGGGTGGCCCCTTGGCCTTGGACAAGGGATGGGAGCCCTGTAGGGCAGTTTGCCATTTGTCTTTTGCAATGCCCCAGCACACAGTCAGCCTTTAATGAATGAATAATATAACTGGAATGTTTATTTTAAAATTTTGGGAAGATTTGTGCTTTCTGCACACGAACTGTGTGATGCTGAAGTGATGAAGCTTATGGTTACTAAGGAATAACAAAACACAGGATGTTTCATGGTCACTTGTTCAAAGCGGATACTTCTGCAGGGATGTCCATCCTGTGCTGTCAGTTGGACCCGGTGCTTTAGAGGATGCTGCAGAAGAGGGAGCAGCAATCATCTGGTGGTCACCAGCCTGCCCAATTGGCACAACTCTGACCAAAAGCAGGCTGGCAGTGCAGCACACGCACTCTGGGAATACGCTGCGTGCATACTAGCATGTGGGCATCCCAGCTTGCAGCGCCAATAGTTGTCCCAAAAGGATTCTAGCAGGTGTTACAGCAGCGTTTCAGAAGTGCTACTTCTATGAATATTAATGATTAATAATGTTTATCCAGCATCTTTCAATTACCACCTAATTACAGTATGATAATATGTACCACTTATCTTCAGAGTGTTTTATAGACTTCAGCTAATGAATCTCAGCACCCCAGTCAGGCACATACATATTATTATCCCAAACTTACAACCACAGCTGAGTTACAGAGAAAAAACTGAATTGCCTGTGGTTGTGTGGGCCTGTCTCCATTCTCCAGCATTCAGACCACACCTCTCCAACAAATTTATCAAATACTAAAGCTTAAACATTCACCTGTGTGTTGCCTTCAAGAAAAACTAATTTAGAGAAAGAAAACTGTAAAAAGCCTTCTGATAAGGACAATGCATTCTGCTCTATTCATTCTTTTCAGAATAGAAAGTTTTGTATTTTACCATTTTGAAATGACTTGGCCTTTCAGAAGAAAAAAATGTTCTATGCTATGTGATAGGAAATTTAAAATTGGAATGAGAAGTTTTGATTTTGTAAGGAATAAAAGGTTTGGGGCCAACCAGAATATTTCTCCCCTCCGGAGTGGTGTTTGAGAGGACTTATATTTCTCATCTTCCACTCCAGGTAGAATGAAATAAGTTTTGAAAATTCCCCATGAAATGAGGCATTTGGTTCCCCTTTAGTTTTCAGGACACCAATAAACTTCAACTGAGCCTTTAAGTGCATAGGCTTAGTTGTTCTACCTGGAAACTAGGGATGTGGCAGTTCTGTAGATAAGATGAATAAATAAATTGCCCCTGCTATTTCCACGTAGAGACAAATCTATATTTTGAAGTAAATGCACACCATTTGTCTGGTTTTCTTTTAAGTACTTTGAGTGTAATACTCTTGGATCTGCCACTTTGAGAACAGTACTACTACAAACAGTGATGGAGACTGATTCAGCAGGAGGTCAGATAGGGAAAGTAGATTTATCTGCAGGAGATTTCCAAGCATCTTTGTCTATGGGATTAGGAGTCCAAGCTAAAAATGCCTGAGCAAAATTATATTTATGATGTTATATGAATGCAAGGCTGTTGTGCATATTAATTAAGGACCAAAGCTGCTTTCAAACAGTGTGGTATGGTGTTTAAGGTACTAAATAGCTTTCTCTTTGTTTCTTTATTTTCCGGTTGCCAAGATCAGGATTATTGTGTACGGTACCTTTTCTCAAACTAGCTAATCCAAATCATGTTGTTAATGTATGTCTGCTCCAAAGATTAAGAAGTAGGGAGGGAATTCTTTTTTCCAATCAGTGTAATTTGCAAGCTGCTGGGTCATTATTTTTGTACTCACTTCTGTTTTTCTCTGACCATTTTTTTCCCATCACTAAAATCTGAAAATGTGTGAAATAAGATGCTCCAAATTTTTTATGCATCACTATCCTCTTCTCTTACCAGCACATTCTTTTTGGTAATTGTTGATCTAGACTTTATCATGTCAAGAGCTGCATGCTTGAGTTTTTCTCAGCTCTCAGAAATTCTGAGTTGCTCAGATACAAAGGGTATATGCCATGAGAATTTGACTAGAAGAGGGCAGGACTGTGAGGACTCTACTGCACCACCCATGTCAAGCATGGCAGGGCTACTCTGGGAGTGGGAGAGATTTCTGAGGCTGCTGATTTCTCTAGATTTCCTTATGATGACAAATAACTAGTCACAAAGGTAGAATGAAGAAGAAAATATACTTTTACTAGCTTAGCAGTAGAAAGTTCCAGGTAATCAAAAACACTGGTAAGGACAGAAATGGAGTATGAGAAATAGTAAGACCCAGTGCTGTTTTGCTATTAACCATGGGAACATGCCAGAGAGATAATTATTAGAAGGTTTAAGAATCCTTTAATCCAGGATAAATAATTTATGAGTAATGTATGGATTAGATTGCCTGAGACACGATAGGAAATAAAATTGTGGAAGAGCCAAAAGCTCAAAGTTGATAGGGTCTTCATAATCGTGCTGGGGCAAGGCAAAAAACCCTTAATCCAAGCGAGGGGACCTCCAGACTCCTTGGTGGGTGGCAGTGGGAGGCAATGGGGCTCTCAACCTCACCTTCCCAGTACCTGCTTCACAAGGGGACATAAAGAAAAGCCCTCCCATGCCCTCCCACCTGCCTGCCTTCCCTGCAGTAATTCCCTGTGATAAGAGGCTTCTTGCCATATGAAGTAGCAATATTTCCTGTTGGCTGCACCATCAGTTACGAGAAGTTTTGTTAGATTTTTGGATCCCAGGCTTCATTCCTTAAGAGCTGTCCTCTTTTAGCTGCCTGCAAACCTTCACATTTTCTCCTGTTTTTTCCTTATGAATATTGTTGTCTTATAGACCAGAAGGAAGCAGGACATATTAGAAGGAGAGGGGATAGAACCAGGCCCCTCAGGAGTTTCCTCACACTCAGCTAAGTTAAAGCTTCGCATTCAAATGATACTCAGGTCATAGAGATGTGGCTTAAGGTGCCCTAAGGAGTTCTCTGCCAGGCACCAAGCCATGTCCCAAGCAATTTGCCCACTACCTTTACAGGACCTGGCGACAGCTGGGAGTGAAGCCAAAATACATATGGAGTATATTGGCTGCCTGGGCTTGGGATGTCCTTAAATGCTGGTTTCACTGACTCAGGTGTCCCATAGCTGGTGATACAGATGAGCATGGGGTAGGTCAAGTAGTCTGCTCTCCTTTCTCCACTCTGCTGGCCCACCCAGGCACAGGGAGGAGTTTTAGCACTGTGTATGTGCATGCAACTGTGCATGTATGTCTCCCCCACAAGCAAGAAGAGACTGCTCTTGGTTGAATGCCCTCACACATTACTCCTCAAAAAGGACCAAACTCTGCATCAAGTTCTTGAATCCTTCCAAATTATGAATTATGCAGGAATAAAGAAGATCAACAGGAATCCTTTGACTGTATGAACTATAATATGCTACAACATCAGTTAAATTCTGAACTCTTTCTCTTACAGTTCATCCCTCCATCAGGCTCTTGAATTTGCTCCCGTAGATTTAATTTATCCTATTATTTTGAGGTTGACTGGCCTCAGCTTGGTAATCTTCTGTCTGATGGATACCTCTCATTTGCTGGCACTCTCTCGTCTATACTATCATTACCAGCTCCTCAAAATTCACAGGTTTCTTTTTCCATTTCTACACAGGAGAGGAGGGGGGCAGGGGGAAAAGCTCAGACATGGGAAGAAATGATGAGCTTGTCAAACTGTGCCAAATTGGATTGAATTAGGTGACAGAGGATCTGAATCATGCTGCTTGTTCTGAATAAGTAAATGCTCTCCCCTCCTTCCAATCTCAGAACACTCTTGAAGCAGTGGCTTTTCCTCTGAAATGCCAAAAAGCCCCAAAGCACTTCTCAAGTAACGTGAACTGATTTGTGTGAGCATTTACCATCACCTGAACGCAAGCTTGTTTGCTTAACATTTTATGCACTGCGTGTCAATATTTACCCAGCCTTCCTAACAAGAGAATTGATAGTGTTCAATTTGCAAGCCCAATGCTGTGCATTAGCTGTGACATTGATATTGTCTTCTCTTGTTTTAGACCTCGGAGACAAGCAAGTTTTTTTCCATCTTCTATTTATCCATTAATGCTGGAAGTTTGATCTCCACGTTTGTAACTCCGGTATTAAGAGGTCAGTGTTGATTTAGAATAAGACAATAAATTAGCTGTCCTCTGACTACTCTGCTGTGCATAGTTAGGCTCTTATGACAACTGAATGGCAGAAATTATATTATCTGTGGAGTGGCCAGTGTATTGCATTTACGCCTTGTTAATCCTGCCGTAGCAGCATAACAGATTTATAGTACTAGCAGACAAGTCACAGAAACTATATTCCTGGTTGTATTTCAAAGCCAGCCTGAACTATAGAATTAAAATATGAAAGGTGGAAGGACCTATATTATATGGTCATCTAATCCTCCCCATTGCCAGTGAAGTTTTATTTCCCTGCCTTGTCTGCAGGTAACCTGTGGGTGAGAACTGATCTCTGCTGTCCTATGCAGGTGTCAGGGCCAAAAAACTTAGCAGGGCTGGTTTTGAAGTCCTACCTTCTCCCTCCCACAGGGTGCTGCTGACTTCTGGAGGGCTCTGTCCTGGCGCCCAGGCGTGTCTTGTGGGTCTGCTTGCAAGACTGCAGCCCTGAGCAACTATCCTTGAAGACAAAGCACAGGCCTATGCCCCATTTAAGTCCTACTTTATATTCTAGCCAGCTTGCACAACCCCTTTTAGTCCCTGGGTCTTGCTGCACTTACTTCATTGTATTGCAGCACCTAGAAGCCAAGGGGATTGGCATGCTCTAAATACAGACACAGAGGCAGAGCAGCAGGCCATAGGCAATGTGGTTAGGGACAGGGACAAGGTAGCCTTCACATTTAGTAGCAATTTTTTTCATTCTGTCCCGTGGCCTCCAGGAAGCTTTCTTTGTTCAGAGTGGTTATTTTAACAGGCCGTTCATTCCACAAGGCTGTGGGCAATTGTGCTTGTTTCATATTTACACCATGCATGTGGGCAAAGACAAATGCTGTATCTCATGCTCTTTATCTCACTGGTGTCCTCAGGTCAGCATTCTGTTGGGAAGGGACTTTTGCTCAATGTAGTCAGTGGGCAGAAGAAAATGCAGTCCCCTTCGAGCACGAAAACCTGTGCCAACATAGCCTAGCAATAGCAAACTAGTTGCAACATGGAAATGAGGTGGAGAGGATGGGGAAAGAGTAAAATTTTTGCTAAGTGTGAAAGCTTTTCTTGGAAGGGCAAGAAATGCAGTTCATAGACATTTGGCAGAAATGTGGAATATATACTTTCAGATGGAGAAGTCCAACTCATTTTGCATGTCAAAAGTTCAGTATGCCCATAACGTCTCGCTGCCAGCTTTGTTAGATTTCAGCTAATTTACTGAAAATAGGTAAATAAATGCTATGCATGCACACAGCTATGCAGCTGACTGTGACTGACCAGGGACAACAAACAGGAACAACTGAAGGCTTCATGGGTTGGTTTCCTGTTAACTATGTTGGCTTATTTTAGCCATTTTGTTATTACTCCATGTAAGAATGCAGTAATTTGTGGCCACTGGCATACAAACACAGATCCCACTTCTGGCTTGCTGTTTGCAACTGGATTTCTAAATTCACATGGTGTGAGACTGGTCCAAGAGGTGCAGTGTTTCAGTGAATGATAGCTCAAATCGATCAAAGCCACGCTGTAACAAACCTGGCTTGCTGATGGGCTATTGCAAGACCTGACATTTGGAGCCGGCTGCCTCTAGTGAGATTGGGAAGGTGGTGAGAAAGGGAACTGGAATTTTAAGACTAATCCCGTTCTCCCACTTATATAGTAGGGGTATTGGCTTCCACTTTGTCCACTGTAGGTCGCTATGAAATCAGATTCAGGTTTTTAGCTCAACTCATGCAGTTGGCACAAATAATGTGGAAACACAGTACTGGTTATTTAGATCTAGGCAAATACAGAATGGCTTCAGGTTATTTTAAATGTTGCAGGTTTTTCCCCAATTACAGTTCCTACTACTTCTTTCTACCAATTTGTCTGCCCCCTCCCTTCTTCCATTGTCATCAATATCCCATTATCAGCTGCGTTTGCTGGCAGACACTAACTCTGCTTCCAAATTGTCTTCATCAAGGGAGGACAACTCTTTCAAGGAGATTCAATTCACAGTGTCAAGCACCAGCAAAGAAGATTTAAAGCCAGGGGAAGTGACTGATTTAGGGGAAGCAAATCAAAGGCCCCGGTAACATAAGTCTGACTGTAATGAAGTGCTTTTATTTCTGACTTCTTTCTCAGGGGATGTGAAATGTTTTGGAGAGGATTGTTATGCACTGGCTTTTGGTGTCCCAGCAGCACTGATGGTGTTGGCGCTTGGTGAGTGGAAACAATAATGCTTGTAATAGGAGTTACCATTTTTGAGTCCATGGACAGATGAGAAAATGCACAAATTCACTAGCTCTGGATGGATACTGCGATGGGAAACTCAAGGGTTCAAGGTCATCCAACAATTCCACAGTTCAGAACAGCAAGAAAAATGACTAGTTCACTTAGTGGTGGGCAGACCATGGTTTTACTGCAATCCTTTATCATGATACTGATGAGAGGGTGGTCTGGTGGATGTTTCACAACACAATTGCCTTGCTCTGTAAAGCAAAGGGAGGCACCAAAATGATTCTCTTGATGGCTTGCAGCTTTGCCTATGAGCAGATTTGGCCTTTGAACTGCAATCCGAGTAGTCCTCAGAGTTCCCCAGCTTATAGAAGAGAAGCTTAGCATGCCACTTCTTTCCACAGGCTCTTTGCAGCTCGGGGCCATCTTTAATGGCTCAGATTTCTGCTTCAGAATCCATGCACCACAGAAATCGCAGAAGGAGCTGAATGAGATGTTACTTTTTTCTGAGCTGTCTCACTTTACTTGGCTGAAGTAATTCCCACAATTACAGTGACAACTTATTATTACGTTGCAATAAAAAGCCCTTATTGTCCAAGTGTCAGGAGGCAGCTGCAACCACCCTGCTTCCTGAAGCTTTTATCTTAGCCCCATTAATGTACTTTTCAAGATTTCTTCTTCAACCCTTATAAAATACCCAGTAATTTCCACATTCTTACTGTTACTCCTTGGTAGCCAATACAGAGGACACCCCATTAGCTTTAGTTTCACTGTTGCAAGCTGCTGAGGGGAACAGTCCCCTTATTATGCTGCATTTGAGAGGTTTTGACACAGCATGGGGTGACTTCTCATTCAGCTTGTTAGCTTAATTGAGAGACCAAGCAATTGTGTGATTTCACAAAACATCTGTGATTTGAAAAGTTCGTCCGCCAGAGAATGTGAATGTTGCTTTCTCCCCTCAAACTTCCATCAGAGAGAAGAATCAGGACACTGGAGTGTCCTGGTTTCAGCTGGGATAGAGTTAATTTTCTTCCTAGTAGCTGGCATAGTGCTGTGTTTTGGATTTAGGATGAGAATAATGTTGATAAGACACTGACGTTTTAGTTGTTGCTAAGCAGTGCTTACACTAGGCGAGGACTTTTCAGCTTCCCAAGCTCTGCCAGGTGCACAAGAAGCTGGGAGGGGGCACAGCCAGGACAGCTGACCCAAACTGACCAAAGGGCTATTCCATATTATATGACGTCATGCTCAGTATATAAACGGGGGGAGTTGGCTGGGGGACAGCGATCGCTGCTTGGGGACTGGCTGGGCATCAGTCAGTGGGTGGTGAGAAATTACATTGTGCATCACTTGTTTTGTATATTCTTTTATCATTATTATTATTATTATTACTTTCTCTTCCTCTGCTGTCCTATTAAACTGCCTTTGTCTCAACCCACGGGTTTTACTTTTTTTTTTTCCGATTCTCTCCCTCATCCCACTGGGGGCGAGGGGGGGATGGTAAGAGAGTGGCTGTGTGGTGCTTAGTTGCCCACTGGGGTTAAACCACCATATGTAGAAATGTCATCAGGCCACAGCTAACGTTACAGCAATTACTTTCGAAAAAGTGCATGGTCACGGGCCTGAGAAGCTTCTCTTTTCCCCTGTAGCCTGTTCCTATCAGTTTAAGACAGCACAGGCTCCTCTGTGTAGCACTGTGTGATGAATGTTTCTAGCAGAGTAGTAGCTGCCCAGGGGAAAATGGACGTGTAAATATTGCAGTTTCGGTGAGGGCATCAATTGAAATGTGTTTTTAGCTAGTGTCCTGCTGCCAGATTCCACGGCCTGCCTGGCAAAGCAGCTCTGTGTTCTTTTGTAACATGCTAAAATGCTCTTGGAAGTGATATATTTGACTATGTGAGCAGCATGCAGAACTGGAGAAAATACCCTTTCAGCCCTGACTGTCCCTCTCCCCGTGATGATGGAAAGCAAGGATAGGTTTAGAGGCAGAATGGAAATCTTATAGAGCAAGATTTTCTGGACTGCATCAATTTCTGAAAGATGGGGAAGATTGATACTATTTAATTCCGAATGCCAAACCTAATGCAGGAATTTCAGTTCCCAAAGGAGCCAATGGCATTGCCAGAAGGTATTTCAGCAAACCTAATGAATCACCTTTTAGAGGCACCAACAGGTCCACGGGGAGAAGCTAAAAATTCGGTAGTGCAACTACCCACTCTGGGTGACTTTGGACAGATGTCTCAGTGTGACTCACCTAAACTGACTCCAGAGGTCTCTCTGACAGTTCTGCAAGCCAAAACTGGATGTAAAGGGTTGTCTTAGTCAGAAAAGAGAAATGGTGAGTTCCCTGCAGTGTCGCAGGCCTACTCTGTTAGGACAGGGGTGCCTGCTTTTCTCCACTGGCTGTGAACTGTCCTGGACAATTGGGTTAGTTTAAAAAGTTGAGGTTGGTTTGTTATATGGATTTCACGCTCAGCTTTTATTGTGCTTCTCCCTGCTAATGTCTTTGGAATTGCAATGTGCTCAGAGGCTCTCAAAGAGCAGGACAAATTATATGTAATTGGATAGCCCCATCTCTGACTGGATTTTGAAGCCTTGGTCCAATATTCTTTGTGCTTTGAGAGAGAAAACCAAGACAAAACAATATCTTAAATTATATATCCCTTCATGGAAACCATAAATGGAGGTATTTTCTGATAACACCAGTGTGTGATGCAGTGACCTTTGTGGCAGTTTCCACTGAAATGTGCGTGAGATGCAAGTACACAGAGCCTGCATTGGATCTGGATTAATTCTCACATGGTTGCAATGAGTCAGGGCTGATTTCCAACATCAGGTGCAGCAATTCAATGTGGATTGCATTTTAAGTTTAGCCTACAAAAAGCATAGATGGAGGGAATTTTCAAAACTTTGATTCCCTGCATGAATCAGATGTGGAGGTGCCTGTTGTGCCAGAGCAGATCATGAGAAGATGACAGTGACTTCCTAGGGATCACACTGCCTCTTGTAGGATGTTGCACTTTCTTCCATCTGAAGGCATTAAAGGAATCCTGTATATTTATTTTGTTAAAAGCGCAATCCTGTAAGCCCCAAGGGCAGAGGATTTCTGTTGAATACAGGGGTGAGGGATCCTTCCCAGAAGCCAGTGCAGGATTGAGCCTCAGTCATGTGAATTCGCATTTGGATTATAATATTTTTCAGTCGTGTTCATTGCTGGAAGTGGACTGTACAGAAAAACGCCACCACAAGGAAACATCTTACTGGAAGTGTGCAAATGCATCTGTGTAAGTGTGTGCCATTCTTCTTTTTCACGCATGACTTGGAGGTTGCAGGTCAGAAAAGTGCACAGGGAAAGAGGAGGTGACATTTGGAGTTCTTCTGTATGCTGCTCCTGGATATCTTGCTGATGGGCTGTAAGGAATAAGAAGCATGTTTAGGTCATAGTTTATTCTTTCAACATTTCAATTGTTTTTCCTTGGCTCCATGAATTGTTCAGCTGATGTCAGTAGAACCACTAGTGGCAGATGCTGGTGGAGACTGAACTGAAAGGAAAATTCAGAAACTCAGAGTATCAGATATATGACTCAATTTTTTTCAGCTGAAGAATTTTACTGAAGTTTATCAGTTCAGCAGACAGTAATAGTACACATTCATATTATGCACATTCAGCATGTTCATGTAAATGCAAGAGACACCTGCTGAAGTTGCATTATAGCCTTATCAATTATTTTTCATAGTGTGTGAGCTGAATATAGTATGTGAAAAAATACTTTCTTATTATTAGATGGATAATGATGTTTCTTTTTCAGGAAGCTGTTGGTAACAGCAGATGTTTCCTTTTTACCTAGGTCAACCCTAGTGACAGATTTACCCTGGGGAAACAGGCCAGATCTTAAAGATAGGATTTCTAAGTGAGGTCTGCCACTCTTTTTGCCAGGGTGGCTGTGTTCAGTGACCGGAGTGCACAACATAAAAAAGTTACAAATTTGGTGTCACTGAGTTCTCCTCCAGTGAGAAACCAACTTGAAAGCTGGTCTAGGAGTGAATGGAGCATGGCCTGCACCAGGAATATGCAAAGAAATGTCTACAGAACAGGAAGGGAGTGAGAGTTTTGGCTTTGACATTGCTTTGGATAATGAGGCATTTCCTCCCCAGCACAGTGGTCAATCTGACAGGTGGTTTTTGGAAGAGAACTGAAGAAATGATGTTTAAAGCTTTATCATGTAGCAAGTTTTAAATCAAGCATGAAACAGTCTTTGGGGGTAGTTCATTCCCACATCATACCTTTAATCAACCAATGTCACGGAAACTTCCCTGCAGAGAATTGGTCATAAAGCATCCAATCCAAGATTTTGGAAGTGTCCAGCAAGACCCTTGCAATTTTCTGGCGCTGCTTACGTTTGGGGATGGCGAGAGCAGCCTTGAGTTGGGAATATGACAAGGGCAGGTACACCACAAGGGAGTTACTCACCTGTTTTTCTCCCTAGTTTGCTATTAAAAACCGGCTGAAAAACCGCTCCCATCAGATTCCAAAGAGAGATCACTGGCTGGACTGGGCATCAGAAAAATACTCGGTAAGGGATGCTCTACCTGGCAGGTTTGGAGGGGGAAGCGGGGAGACAGACAGACAGACAGGGGAGACAGTAAGACTGGCCTGGCCAGAGCGCTCCTCACATGCACCGGGCTCTCATTTGTCCTGTCCCTTCCCACATCTGTACTCTCCTGACCCTTAATGGACAGTTGCAGAAATGCAAATATGTCCAATATCACGAATAAGTGCAATGAATAACTGCCAAGAAGAAAGAAATAGAAGCTCTCACACTTTGTGGCTTGAATCACCTGTTGGCTTTTCACCCTCATCTTAACCTTTTTGCCTGTTCCCTTTATAGAAACAGCTGATTGGGGAGATTAAAATGGTGACACGTGTTCTCTTCCTCTTCATACCACTGCCAATGTTCTGGGCCCTGTTTGATCAGCAGGTACAGTACAGTGCATTGCAGGTCTGCCTGCTGGCCTGGGTTTGCATCCTTGTCCTTCCAGGGTAACACCAAAGCATCCTGGGGACACAGAGCACCATGCTCCTACCAGGTGTCCAGGGGCTTTCTAAGGCAGTACCCACCATCACTGCCGGCCATCCCTTCACAGTCCTGCCGGGTGTCTGGCACAGGAGAGTGAGAAGGAAGAATGTGCCCTGCCTACTGGCAGGTGTTACAGGGAAGGGGAGGAATCGATGGGAAATAAGACCTCCAGCACTGTTGTCTTCTCTGTCCCCATGTTTTCTAGTCCCATAGAACATCTTGAAGGCTTCACAGATGTCTGTTTTCTCCTTAGGGATCCAGGTGGACTTTGCAAGCCACAAAAATGAATGCTGATTTTGTAAGTACTTAATGTCACCAGGGCTGGTAAGACTAGTAGTAACATCACTGCTCTTGCTTTTTAACCAGAATGTCGCAGTACTAAGAACATCTGCTTGATGAGTCTGGGTGATTAGAAGTGAGAGGCTCTGTGCAGCCATGTTCAATTAATCACAGCACATCTTGGCAAGGAGTGAGGGCTGGGGAGCCATCAGCAGCCTGCAAGGTCAAGAGTGCTCACCTACTGGCAACCGGTCACTCTGTGACCTTGAGCAGATAGGGTTTGCAGCCTGCTACCCACACTGAAGACAGAGAAAAAAAAAAAGTCAGGGAAAGTTCACACAGACCTTGTAAGGTGTAACTAGAGCTATTGTAGTTGTGTATTTCTGCTCTGGCTTACTTAGTGATACATTAATGAAGCCTCTCAAAACCAGCAGGAATCTTGTGTATAGGGTAGAGGTGTGATGAGGATTAATTAGTAGCCTTAAAGTTCTTCAAAGATGTGAATGGCAAATGGTGCAGGGTGCAGTGGCAGATAAATGTGGATCAGCTATCTGCCTAAAGATCCTACCATGCAGGGCTGGTTTCCAGACATATGTTTTACCAGGCCATCTAGATCTTACCTGCAGATGCTCACATCAGAATTTAGGATGCCCATTTTCCAGTTTAAAATTGACTTAAAGCCCCAAATTTGAGCCCTTCTATGTCACTCCTGTTAACAGTTGGGCTCTGAGCATGTGATACTCATTTGGCTTAATTAATTCAAATGAGGCACGAAAAAGACTACACCTTGGGTAATATTTATCCGCCTAAGAAAGCAAAAACAATGAAAGTTCTCTCAGTCTTTGTGATGTGTATCTAAAAACTTTGTTTTCTGCTGTTTTGCTCACATGCACTTAGTGATCCATAGCAGAAGATCTAAGAATCACCAGGTGTCACTTATTAAACTCTCCCTGGTAGAGAAGGACATATTCAGGGCTTTTTTGTCACACCAACTTGGATAGATTTTTGGCTTGTGTTTCAGTCTCATCCACTCTCCACTGGTGAGTTGACCAAACTCATGAAGGTGAGAATTAACTGCAACATTGGGGTGATCCCACCATTAGGCTTGTTGGAGTTCATGTTTGTAATATTCCATGCTTTTCCCTTCTGCAGACAAAGGGCTCAGCTACAAAGTCCGGAGTTAAACAGGGAATGATTTAGTGTGAGATGAAATATTTGCAGGCTTGTTTCCTAATGGCACATTTGTACAGTGTGCACAAAGTAGCAGGAGGGGATAGCTGCCTGATATTTTTAATTGTAAGACTCCTTTGTTGTGACCAGTGGTTTCCACTCTCCCAGGAGGCAGCTGCCGGCAGAGACAGGCAGCCATTCTGGATTCAGCTCAGGACAAGCCTGGCAGACAGGAGACAAACCCCCACAGCGCTTTCTTGGAAAGATATTATTTTCTTCCTAATTTTACCCCCTTTTCATCTTAATTTCAAATGAAAAGCATTGTGTGGAGTTCAGAGAAACACCAGCCCCTCCCTGGATACAGCTCATCGGTCCCTCTTGGGGACTGGGATCCCTCCATCCATCCCTGTTGACCTTGCCCGATTGTGGGGGCTGGGTACAGTGATGCAAAGGTGAGGCACCTCTTACAGCCTTGAGGACTCTTGGCTCAAACCAAGAAGTCGCAGTTGACCAAAGCCCATTAGGTGTCCTCGGCAGATGGAGGAAGGAAAAAGGTGGTTGTGCAGCCCACTGGCTCAGGGATGGTCTCTTGTTATCCTTTTGGGGTGCTTTGGAGAAATGTCAACAGAGCTCAGAGGGTCCTGAAGCTTGAGAGCACTCATTTGTAGGATTTGGGCTTTTCCCATTATGGAAGCAGGGAGGGAGGAAGCTCTAAGCCCAAGTCCAAATTTGGGCACTAACATGCCCATTCCTTCCCACTCATCTAGTTCATGGCTCAGCCAGTCTGAAAGATGGGTCTTAATACCTGTCATAGGCTGTCTCCCAGCTGCCATATATCAACGACTGAGTGTAGCTTTCTTCTGTAAAACAATTCTCATCAAACACTGTGTCCTTAGACAACAAGTGTCAAGAGCACAATATCAGCTGCTAAAGCCACATAAAGCATTTGAGGAAACCACCTTTGCTGCTAAGACCTCTACTGGACCAGTTGCTTATTTGCCATATGCACTGTTATATTATGTGTTTATGAATCACTTGGAATATCTTTTTGTTTCAGGGAATATATGTCCTTCAGCCTGACCAAATGCAGGTAAAAGTTACTATAGGGTAGGAAATAACCCTTTGAAATGTATTTTCTTTTTCTCTCTGATTCTTATTTTTCTCATGGTCTTTATTTTTCTCATGGACTTTTTTTTCAGTGGCCTTTCTCTGCTCCTTCTGAAGATAATAGTGCTCCTGCTGACTGCTGTGGTGTGGACTCTGTCTTATGGCTCACTAGTTGTTCTGCAAGCTTAGTCTTGGGGTTCAGAACACCCCAAGGATATCCTAACATGGAGGCTGAATCCTACAGAATAGTGCAGAGGTGTGGGGAGACATGCCACCATAATAGTTCTTGAACTAGTGCTGGCATGTGGAGGATACAAGCTTTGTCTCCTTTTAACATGTCCCTGTGCTGGGATGAGCGTTGTACCTGAAATATGTTTCCTTCCTACCTTTCTGCAGGCCAGAAGAAAATGTGAAGGCTCCAAGACAGTGCTGTGTTGCCACAGTTGATTACAATTCTTATGCTGAACAGCTCTGGAGAAATTAAAAGTTTTTCTGTTCCCTGAAATCTTCCTTCGAAACTGAAACAGCATTTCTCTCTGGTTGTTCTCCATCACTCTCTATTTTCTTGCTCTGCCACTGCTGGCTGGTAGACAAGCTCTGCCCTCCCAGGAGAAATTTAGCTCCTGGGGGATTACCAAGTTGTGTGAAAATGCGAGAAATTGCCAATCTCACAGAATAGTGCCTGTTCCTCTGGGATTTTTCTGAAGTCCCAAGACGTTTCCATTGTTGCTGATTTGTTGCAAGGTCCCACCAGAGCACTGAAGGTCTATTGTCAGTGGGTTTTGTACTCTTTAAAAACATAATGCTTCAGTTCTCTCTTCAGGGAAACTGGGCCAGAGATTCTTGCTTACCTCTTGGAGGGGAGGATATGAACAAGATGTATTCGTGCCTGTGAAAACTAAATAGCAGAAGCTGTCGAAGTGCAAACTATGATTATATTTTAAAAGGAGGTTTTTAAGTGTTTGTTCATGTCCTTTCTGTAATGGAATTATTTCTGGAGGACAGTGCTTTATGAGTTTAATTACCGAAAGTTGCTTTCTAGTCACTAAACTCCTATTCCTTTGTATTACAGTTCTTAAATCCACTTCTTATTCTTGTCTTCATCCCAATTTTTGACCTTGGGCTCTACCCCCTGATAAACATGTGCAAATTTAATTTCACGTAAGTACTTGGGGACAATGCAGATGCTTCAGTGCTTTTTCTTTTGCAGCAAGTATGCAGAATAGCTCTTAAGGAGGAGAAACGCAAATTTCCATTCACCCTTCCCAGTACTTGCCTCTACTTCAGCCCCAAGAGGCAGCATCGCCCTCTTCCTTAGGCCCTGCAAATTCCAGAAGGGAAAATTCAGTGATGTTGGATTCTGCTCTGTACAGATTTTCCCTGAAAGCAGATATGAACAGTCCCTCTTTGAATTTGATCAACATGTTCTTCACCTTATCTCCTATATCACCCCTAAATAATTCCCTCCCTAAAGGTCCCTGTGGGGCCAAATTCACTGTCCCATGTGGGCTACATGTGGTGTTGTGAAAGCAGATTCCACACTAGGATCTGAACCAGTGAGTACATAAGGGAATTTCCATATGGCCCAAGCATTTTATCCCTAGTCTATGTTAGCAAGAAGTGCAGTGTAATAGGACCAGACCTTCAGGTTGGTTCTGAGACCCACTTTATGCCTTTTGGGGGATTTTACTTCAGAGTATCTGTGGTCTGCCTCTGTGGACTGATGCCCTTTAGCAGTGGGAGTATGTTATGCCCACTCATGGAGTGCCTCTGCCAGTGCAGTTTCAGCTGAAAGGAACCAAGTTTCCATGCTCCAGCACCACTTCTCAATGTGAACCACAGTGTGGGAAGGGATGATGAGTGGGAGATTGGCTTAAAAAGCATGTTCCTAATCCCAACTAAAATGCTGGATAGACAAAACCAGATAAAATGGAGATGGAAGGAGCCTCAGAAGCTTCATCCTGCTGATACTTTCCCATCATGCTGAATTACTTGCACCTAAAGACATATCAAAGACGTTGTCCAGCCCTGCGATGGTGCCCTTTGGAGGATGCACATCAGAAGCTGTGCTTCTCCATGCTACCTCAGTGTGAGCCCCATGCCCTGGGCTGAGTGCTGACTCGACAGAAAACTTCCTGCCTGATGACCAGTTCACAGACTCGTTCACCCAGCAGCACAAAATCATGCACCGATCAGGACTAAATGCCATGCTGTTTCTGTCCCCTGGATGCGGGATACTAACAGGCTCCTATGCAGTTCAGCTGTAGAAGTGGCTGTGGAAACACTGTAGCCTGCAAGGTGTTAGCCTATGTGGCTGCAAAAGTTTCTGCTACAAAATCCCAATGCAGCATTGAAGATCAAACCCATTTTTTTATTACAAGATGCAAGCAGTAAATATTTTCTCATCCCAGGGCATGTAACTGAGAGACAGCATTTGGGTTCCTAATCTGGATTTCGCACAGCCCAGTCAATCTGGAATGTGAATCCAGACCATTACAAAGAGTGGAGATCACTGAATCTAGAACCAGATTGGTTTCAAATCTCAACAACTCAATACTCAGTTTGGACCTGCCACTCTGGACCTATTTTATTCTGTTTTATATCAGATTGTCTCATGTCACTCTGGTAGAGTTGCACCAGTTTTGCTCTGAGTTCAGAAGCAAGCTCTTTATTCTCTAGAAATGTAAATGTATTGGCACAAGAAATAACCCAGAATGATGCCACAGATGGTCAGAAACATTGATGACACAAACTACACATTTTTCTGTTCCTCATTCCTGCTGCTAAATAGCATGCTACTTTTCTTTTGCCTTTCTCAAAAGGGACTTGAAGATATATCATTTCTAGTGCTCCTTCCAACAGCACAGGTTAACATAATGCCATAGGCTATTCCCACTAGAAGAGCTAGGAACAAGATAATATGAAACTTGCAAGCAAAGAGCTTTTTTCATGGCATATCAGTTTTAATTGGCCTCAGTGCTGGCCTCATACAGAATAATAGAATAGTTTTAAGTTAAATGATTGGCAATTTAAACAGTATGTCATCCCCAGTGCCACCTGTTGGACAGTTTATTACATGGTTTTGGCACATCTTTGGCTCTGAGGAATGGTATTCTATATTTTAAATTACTTTTTTTTTCTTAATGGCACCTCTTTCATTTGCTCCATAGACCTATTAGGAAAATGGCAACAGGTATGATCCTTGCAGGGATGGCATTTGGACTTGCAGCTGTTGTAGAAGTCAAAATAAATGTAAGTATAGCACAAGGGATTCCTCAGAAATAATTTCTTTCCCTGGGGTGTTTTTATTGGTGCTGGTTAGATAATCCTTTTAACCATTATGTTCCTTGATCATAATTTTTAATGTGTTCTTTACAATTAAGCATATCGATCCAGTTGCTAATGGTAATTCTTTCTTTGTCTACTTTTCCCTCTCTCTCTGTCTCTGTCTCTTTCTCTCTTTCTAGTCTTTGCAGTTTTGCTGTGCCGGCCATCTGTATTGGTCTATATTCTAGATTTCCATCGTCAAAGTGCTTGACAGACATCTAGTTAATTCTAGTGATTAATTCCCAAAAGGTAGTCTGTTCTCTCTCCTATTTCTTGCTCTAGCTTGCCTATATTTTACTGTTTGGGGTTTGTTTTTTTTTTTTGCATCTGCATGTTGGTTTTGGTGTTTTAATTTAATTACTTTCTTACTTTAGGGTGGGGATGTGTTTTTTTACAAGCCAAATTGTTTCTCCAGTGAGGCAGGTGAATGCAGTCACTGCCGTAGTCACACGCATCAGCAGCTGCCAGGCATCCCCAGACAGGACGGCAGCAAATCTCTTGTAAATTCTGTGTTAGTCCTTGCAGATTTGTACTGTTTGTTTCTGGCCCATGACCAGCCTTGTGCAGACTTTGGCTGACCTTTGTCTCACAAAAGCTACTATAAGATTAATTTTTAAAGCTTCCATGTATACTTAAAATGTTCTGCTAGAGTGGCTGGCGCACAGCCCTGTATTAACATCTGCTGGTTCCTTAGGTGAATCCACTGACAAGTCTCCTGCTGAAATGAGACTTTGTGGGTTCAGGTCTTCTTTCTGATCTCTTTACGTGAGCAAAGAAACACTCATTGCCACCACCAGCAGCTCTGGCCGAGCACTGAAATTCTGCTCTGGCTGTGGGTAACTCATCCGGGCAGAGGCAAGGTGAGTTAGAGGTACCCCCCTGCCTGTGCATGGAAACTTTACCCTGAAGGCCACTAAAAGCTCTAGCAAAGAGGGGGATAGGATGGCCTACTTTGGCTTGGCTGTGGGTAGTGCAGGTGAAAAGCCACAGTAATGGAATTTGCTGGATAACATTAACAAGCCTGTTGGTCCAGAGCAGCATATGGGTACAGGGAAATCAGTGTCGCCCTATCTTCTCTGACAGTGTGTCTCCCCACAGAGTTAGGGTCAAACTGCCCTGCCTGCAATACCCAAAATATAGGATGAGATAGAAAAAAATTAATAGCTTTGAAGTATTGCTGGCAGCTATTTGAAAATAAAATGAGGAAAAAAGAGAAGTGTAAAAAAAAATTGATTTTAGATCTGCATGTAGTACAAGGCTGACACTGATTGATGTACTCTTTCTAAGAAATTATTCCTGAAAGAGATACCTCTGTGCTGGAGGCATCGTCTTCCCTTTCTCAGAAAACAGGGAATAAGACCTATACAGTCAGCTGTTAGATAGCATGGTGTCAAGTGATGCAAAAGCACCTATTACAGACATGGAGCTGGACTGGGATTTTCAAAACTTCTTAGCTTCTGGCCTAATTCTTTTCCCAGTCACTGACTGCAGTGGAAAATAATTATTCTGGTCACTGCTTTTGAAAGCTAAGTACAATTTTTTCCGTTCTGATATGGCAGTTGGTTAAATCCAGGCACCAGGGAGCCGTATAATGAAAGCAGTGACATTGTTCTACCTACCCAGCAGTTGTGTAGCCTGTACGCTTAGTGGTGTGAAGAGCAGTTTCTGGGAAGAATGATAGGTTGGCTCTTGAGCTACTATGAGGAAACCTCCCTAAATAAGATTTATGTTCAGTTTTCTCTCAGTGCAACTTCTGGTGAGGAAGGGATGGAAAAGTGTCATTACAGAGAGGAAGACTATTATGGCTAAAAATGAAGAGTTATTAAAGTGCTAATAAAGCATACAGATGGCACTTAAAGCCTTTTACTTTAATTAGGAAACCGATATGCCTCAACTTGTCCCAGGAGAAAGTTTAATTCGGGTCCTGAATTTGGCAAAGAACCCTGTTCAAGTGACAGTCCAAGACCAGGACCTATTTCAGCAGCCCGTGGAGGCTTTTCAGGTAAGCGTATACGTGGGGCTGGAAGGCCTGGCTTGCATCCCGTTGAAGAAAGGGTGGGCTTTTTTTCAGGCATTTTCTAATAAAGCCCGCAGATGCTAGAGCTTGTTCTCCTCCACCACCTTAGAAGTGCATGGGAATAGTTTTAAAAATGGAGCATATTATCTCCATTGATGAGACAGAAATGGAAAGTTTGGAGACATGTTTCCATGGCAAAGGAGGAAATGGGTGTAGTAGTGAAATGAATGTAGTTACATTCACCTGTAATTAGGAATAAAGGATAATTGTCCTGAGATAAGCATGTAGAGACATTGAACTCAGCTCTCAGTGCTCAGACCAGGCATTGCTGCTGGGATCTGGATGGCATCTGAAAAGTATTTACCTGAAAAGGAGAACAGAAATGGGAAGGCAGCTAACTGGGCATGGGCACTGGGTTGTTTCCTATTTCAGCTTCCAGATTACTTTATGGGTCAGGCTAGTTTGGGACTCAGCCCAGCCGTCCATTGGCCACCAGCAGCCTGCCATGTGTTAGATGTGGTCCTATCGGGGCAGAGCAGGGCCAGGGGAAAGGGTAGCTATGTGGGCAGAAGGTGTTCCCTGACCTTTGGGTTGCATCCAGCAAGGGAAGGTACTCCAAGCTCTGGCTTGACCAGCCCAAAGCCTATAGGTCAACATAGGTCCTTTGCTGTAGAAGACAGCTCCGACCATTAACCCCTCTTTACAGGCTCCCTTGAAGAGAGGGTAGGGTTGCACTTGGTGGGAAGTCAGATCCTTTCTCACCTGAAGAAAGTGTAACCAAGTTTGTTTTTTCCACAGAACCCAGCTGAATACTCAAAATTAATATTGAATGGAGAGCAACAGAGCCTTCGCTTCACCCTGCAACATCAAGGATTGTCTCTTGCTTTTAACTACACCGTGAAGGAAAAATCAGTATACAGCTTAATTGTTTTTGAGGCAGAAGAAAGCCTATCAAGCCACTTAGTGAGTGTGGGAGTGAAGTGTAAATACAGTATTAATTCAATGGCTGTGATGATACAATGGGGTAATAGGCTCATTAATTCACTCGCTCAGTTGCAATGTCTGTCTGATTGCTCTCAGATGCTCTAAACCTGACTTTAGCTAGCGGCACTGGGTCTGTACACATTTCTGCTGGTTGATTAATAGAGGCGTTATGGCATCTGAGAGTTTCTGGGCACAATTTAATCCAGTGAATGCTGCAGTGGGAGAGCAGAGTCATGCCTGCTAGGCAGCAGAGCTTGAGAAAGCTGAGGAAACAGAGAGCCAGAGATTTTCCCCCAAAGATGGTTCTATAAAGCAAAGATGTTAAAGAGGCTCTAGGGCTGGACATGGAATAAAAGCATCAGAGGAATGATTCTGGGTTTAGTTATTGGAAGCGTTTAGTGAAAATGCACAGAAGGGCCATTTGTTTTGCTGAACAGAATAAATGATTAAGCTCATAAGCTGCGTTTGGACTTTTGTGTATTGCTGCAACAATCAGAGAGAGGCATATGGGATGTATAGGGCTGGATTCTGATATCTTTTACGTGTAGCTGTATCCTAAGACGCTCTCTTGAAATGAATGGTGTTATTGGACATTGTAGCAGGTGTGCAAATGCCATCAGAATCTGTCCTCATGCTAAAATATCAATTCTCTTTGTAGCTCCTGAGCCTCCTACCTTGCAGGGTTGCCACACCAAGCATTCAATATTGTATAGTAGAGATCACATAACTGTTTTTAAAAATCAGGGGTTTTAAGAATTTATTTTTTCCTAACTTTGGGGTTTTTTCCTGCTTTTATGGTTTAGAGCCTGGGGCTCATTATCACACAACGTTGTTAAGTTTCCCCATGACCCTGACGACTGTGTGCTGTTACCTTAAGGAATGGATACTTATACAATGATTTTCATACAGTCCTTAAGAAGTGAAAGCCTGCAACAGGCTGGAGCAAAGCAATCTCTGAGCTTCAGTACATCTCTGTGCTGCCCTAGCTATCTAGCCTGTGCTTAAATTAATGCCCACCCTGGCACAGGCAGGCTCCCATGCGCTGGAGAACAGCTGTGCTGTTGGGTGATGCTATTGACCTGTCATTCTCAGCTGTAGATAAGGGAGGTGTGGAAGACTGTGGTAAATGATACTCAGTTTTCCAGCATTGCAACACAAGGAAGGCAATGCTAGCATCACTACTGTGTTGCAGGGCTTCTCCTGGAGAAGAGGCCCACACCAGCCTCCCTCACTGCTGGATTTGGCCCCCTCACTTAGGTGGGAGTGCTTTCCTGGAACAATCCAATCTGAAATTGGTTTCTTCTCCTTTGTGGGCTGTTGAGTAGGCAGGAAATGAATTTGAGAGCTCTGGGGATCATCGATGAAAATGAGTAATAATTTGGCTGGCCTGTCTGCAGCAAACTAGAGTGTTAATCCCCATGTGTCTCCCATGGAAAAAAATGATGTTGTTTATTAGTTAGTGCTCTGACATTTATTATTCACTGTGACTATTTACTATTTAGGCCATACATTATTTGGGGGTCAGCATATCACACTGAAGTACAATAGACATTTTATAGGTATACTGAAATTCTGGATCCTTAGTCTCAGAAGCTCAGGGTTTAACATCAGGAAGAAAGTGTGGAGAAAGGGCTAGAAAATTTTAAGAGAAAGGCAGGTTCTGAAAGTAGATTCAGTCCCTTTTGGCTTGCCTGGATTCCATCTATAGGCAGCGCAAATTGAAATTGCCGTGCCAGCTTAAGTGGACATGGCACAACTGTGGATTTCTACCAGCCAAGAACCTTGCTCTGTATTCTTTTTGTGTGACATACAATCTTCAAGGCAGGGCTGTGTCTTTACTGTCTTTTTTTCAGCATTGTACACCAAATAGGCTCTCCTCGGATGAATGTAGATCATGTTAACTATTGAGCTGATGCTCTAGCTGCGATCTCCAGAAGAGGCACTCTCACTCCCCAGTGTGCCCAACCAGGTGGTCATTTCAGGGATGTGTCTGCAGAGACTGTGAGCACAAACAAGCTCAGTGCATCTTGGTCTCTCCTGCTCACTGCCTGCACCATACAACAGTTTAATCTCTTGAGTATTGAGGGTCAGGGAAAATATGTGTGATACATGATGATCAGAATAGTAACCTAGTGGTTCCTCTTGGCTTTAGTCTTCTGTGAAGAGTATGCCAAGAATCAAGGTCTGAAAGTTAGGCAGTTGCAGGTTTTGTAGGAGTAAGACGCTCATATTTAATTCTAACTAATCATTGAAAGAGGCTAATGTGGATAATGCTCTCTTGCTATCTTCAGATCAAGACAAATACTTTTTTGGAGGGTGTTATGTGCCTCAGTAGAAGGGTGACTGGCTGAAACTCTGTAGCCTTTGTTACGCAGGAGATGAGGAAAAAAAGGTATGATCTCATCTTAAGCCCTTGGTGGAGCTGAAATTTTGCCACTGACTTCATTGTACCAGGACTTCACTGCTGTGACCTGATATAAAGCTTATGTAAGAGTCCAGTTGATTTCCATGGGCTTTGCAACACATGTGTAACTCCACAAACACTAGTATTTTCTGCTACACATTGTTATAAGGCAGCATTAATAAATACGTTTGATTTTTTTTTTTTTTCTTCCCCTCTTTAGATTTCAGACTTGGAAGCAAAGCCAGAAAATGGTTTGGCAGCTGTTAGGTAGGAATGGCTTTTTTTTGAGGATTTGGAGGTGGTGGGGTGAGGGAAACTGCTTTTCTCTAATGCAAACTGTATGTAACATAACCCAGATGTTCTCAGGTTGGAATCTAGTCTACATTTCTCATGCAAGACTCAGGTGTCAGCTGCGGAGGCTTGACAGCGTATCACCTCCCACACTTGCCATGCAGAGCTGAGCATTATTGCTGCTTACTGCCTAGGATAGTCTGTGCTGAGATGGCAACATAAAAGATCTCCTCCCTTGGAAGAGTGGTAAATTCATCTCACTGTGTCCCACCTCTTTGGGAAAGAAAGGGAAGAAGCAATCTGGAAAGGAGCTGTTGCCACTTGTCCTCTGCGAACTGGCCAGCCCATGACATTCATTTATCTCACCCAACGTTGTGCACAAATTCCTACTAAATTGGATGCAGCAACAATTTTACATCCTTGTAAACAATTCAGCTGGGCATTGGGCTCTGCTTAAGCAGCTAGTGTACCTTTCTAATTTGAGCTAGTCCATGAACAAGTCTGTGCCGAGATGCCATCTCACCGAGGTTGCAGATATCTCCAGCACCACATCGCCAGACCTATGCGAGGCTGCTGAGATGCAGAAGAAGCAGATTTGAAAAAAAAAGAAGAGGATTCCAGCTGGACTTCCTGGAGGATTTGGGCCAGCTGCAATTTATTAAAAAAACAAAACAAAACCCTCAAAAACTTTAGATAGTACAAAACAATGTCCAACTCTTCTATCTGAAAGCCTGTGTTGATGGAGCAGGAGAGCAGTATCTCTTCATAGCCCTGTGCTTGTGAAGGCTTCTAGTGACTAAAAAACACCTTGGAGACTTGATTAATACCTGCAGTCAGGGCTGTTTTATATTTTCCTGTGAATATTTTTGACAAAATCCCAAAACTTTCCCTTCAACAATTGGTGAAGTGTTTAACCAGGAAGAAAGTATTTTTCCACTAAAAAGTTACTTTTGCTAAGCACTTGACCATCTTCAGGGATTTCATCCCCATTTTAAGAACTGAAAACCAAAATATTTTAAGACGTAGTCAGATCAAATGAAAAGTGTTTGGTTTTGCTAACAATTTTTGAGTTGTGAGAAGGAAACTGTCTTTTGTGTATGAAAAAACATATAAACACTGGGTGAAAAAACCCAAACCTGAACATTCCCATGAAAGTTTTGGTTTTGATGAAAATATCTTATTTTGCTAGAAAACTCTTTCCCACTGGTAGAAAATCCTTGGAAAGTATGCCAGCATGGTGCACACGCTCATCAGGACACCCAACTTTATAGTTTTCTGGGGTGGGCTGTCCTCTCAAACAGCCACGGAACAATCTTTGAAGGTCTCTGAGAAGAGATTGTCTGGAAGTCCTAACCCACAAAAAGTGAGGGTCACTTTTCACAAGAGAGAGAGTAAGACGGTAAAATTACACAGCAGGGAAAACTAATCTTATATTGAAAAACTGGACAACGAATCAGGCAATTATTTTGGTAGCTTGCAGGAGAGGCTGTCATAACCTTATGGAGTTACAGAATGCTTTGGGAGAGAGCACGCACTTCTTCTAAAGTGTCTGATACCATGGTTCTCCTGCCCTGCCTGACAACCCAATGAAATATGTCTTCTTTGCAGATTCATTAATGGTTTGAGTCAAGATGTCAACCTCACCATTGACAGCGAACGGTTCATTGCTGTTCAGAAAAACTACAGCGCTTCTGAGTACTCGCTGCTAAAGAGGGACAAGTAAGTTTCCCTTGCTGTGCTGAAGGTCTTTGCTGAGGCCTTTCCTTGGATACAATGGAGCTTTTCTCGGGCAAATAGCAAAACCTTCATTGCTATTGTCTTGGCATTTGGTTGTGGGGGCAGATGTTTGTAAGAAAGCAGAATTATCAGCTCTGCGCAAAGCAGGTGCTCTGGGCCACTCGTGTGTGTGCAGAAGCACCATGCATTTAGTCTGCAAAGTGTCCAAGCCAAAGGACAGCAAATCTGTATCTCTGTGTGTAATATGCAGTTGAATAGATTCAGCCTCCAAACGGTGTGTGGGATTTTATTACCATGACACAAGTATAATGACACCCTAATTTAGGCCATAATCTGAGTTTTCTCAGGGTCAGGTCAGGGGAATTTTGGAAACCCAAAAAGCCTTTTGAAGAAGTCCAGATACAACATTTAACTTTCTCTGAGCTTTTATTCACATTATGTGGGGGCTTGGAGGGAAGAGACTGGCCATTCCTGTGCATCTGTCAACAGAGTAAGGTGGGACATGGTGAAGTCTCCTCTGCCATTTGATGCCTGCTCTATTTTGATATTCTCTCAGGCCCAAGCTCTTAGTGTTAGGGTGTTTTCAGGGAAAGGCCAATTCATATTCCATGCAACAAAGCTTTGGTATGTGAGCTGGTAACATCAAGTAACATTACATGGCTTTGCAGGCTGGGCTTGTTAGACAGGGGCTCCATATGGCCTTGGTTTGGCAGCATTGGAGTTGGCTCTTGTAGGGTATTTCTGGCATTTGCAATGTTTCAAAACAAGCTTCGTGGCTTTTCTCTGCATCAGCTCCATCCAAAATATTTACTGCTGCAATTTAGTAGGATGCAGCAGCCATTGTGGCAATGCTGCTGAGCCTCTGTGCCATCTCACACATCCAAAATCAGAAGAACAAATATGAAGGCTAATTTGCTCTACTGAAAGGAAACAAAGTGGCTTGTGGGTGCATATGTCTGATTTCCTGAAGGCTGCTTGAGCCTGGCTAACTTGTCTGGCCCACAGTTCCTGAAGGAGTGGAGAAACATTTGGAAGGAAAATAAACCTGAGGGGAAAATAAATAAATCAGTGATAGGAAGAAGCAGAAACCATTTAAAAATGTTAGCAATAGTCCAGGTCATTAGGTGAACTCCAGCCAGAGCCTAAGCGTTTCTGGAAGGAAAAGGTGGCAAGAACTCTAGTGATCGTCTGACATAAACGTTACTGCAGCTTTACATCATACATCCTCCCTACTCCTGTTGTAGGGGCAAGTTTGATAGCTCTGCTCTGTGCTTTTTGTCTGTGGGACTAACTGGGAAATACTGTACTTCGTCATTGTATCTAGATATAATAATGGAAAATGCATAACTGAAATGGGAGAATTCACCCTGGACCTAGGACTGCTCGACTTCGGTGCATCATACACCATTGTGATAACTAATGTAAGTGTCCCTGTGACAGTAACAGGCTCCTTCTGTCCTAGTCTCTGGCAGTGCTTTTGTTCTTATGTTTGTGACTCTCACTTGCTTTATCCACCCTGCAAGACCTGGGCAGTATCCATCTGAAAGCAGTGCATTATACAAGGGCTAGTAAAAGGTTTTGGCATCTACATAAGCGAGGTGGGTTCCACCTTACACTGTGATCTTGTCAGATCTCATGGGTTAAACAAGAAGTAAGATGGATTTCCTTGATGGAAATCCTCCATCAAAAATCATGTGATCCGTGGTTTGTGCTGGTCTCATGCCATCCTTGTTCAGTTAAAATTGATCCAACGCACTGCAAAGAGCTATTACAGTCTGCCAAGAGCTGACTCTGCTTGTGCTCTTTAAAATACTGTAGCTGGTGATACCTCACACCTGAAAAACTCTGCAGAAACAGTCTGCTGTATCCTCGCATTTAACTTGCTGATCTTCCAAGATTTGTGGCATATACTTCGGGGGGAAGAGAGACAAAGTCTTGAGGGAGGAGGTTAGTGAGATTGTGCATCTATTTTTCCTCTTCTCGCTGTCTGTAACGCTCATTTGGAGCTTAGTGTAAAGTCAAGGCATGGTTTTCTGAACAACCTAGCCCTGATGCGATGTGAGCAGTGCTGAGAGGGTGGATTCCTTTCCCTGTCTGCCAGCCTCTTAGGCACGCTGCTCCAACCCTGGTCCAGCTAGCAGGAGCCACGGAGATGAACGTGATCAGCTTAGTTCCCATTTTAACCTTTCCACTGCACAGGCACACAGACAAACCAGGCCTGACAGGACACACTGCTAAGCTGCCCTCTGAGGCTTTGACTACTGTGTTGTGATGAGCAGAGCAAAGTGCTGTCAGCTACTCCCTGGCAGTAACATCTCCCTGTTGGGCAATTAATGGGAGATGTTCATGTCTGCAGAGTCCAAATACGTAGGGCGAAAAATATAGCTGCAAAGCACCTGGCATTTTTTTTTAACTCCAGTAGCTGGAGTGGGATGCACAGTCCTGGAGGGAACAGGCAGATGCTGCCATCTGTGAGTGCAGAGATTCATGTACATAAAGCACATACACACTTGAAGTGATGTTGGCCAGGCCCTTCTTTCATGGCTGCAAGCCTCTTTCACCAGATGAGAAACCAAGTAGAGAAGTTGCATGAAGAATATTACATTAAGAATATTGCCCCAGAGCCTCTGGTAACAGAACTGAGTCAGGGCCAGTTGAGGTAGATGTGTCCCGTATCACTGTGGGCAAGGATTCCAGTTTGTGGTCCCATCTACAAAAGTCCCTGTTGTAGCCATGGCTGCTGGGGGTGGGGGTGGGGGGTGGCTCTGTGCCTCAGCCCTTCTGGACCCTGTGCTAGTCCTTTAATCTTTTTGACCCTGTTTTTACATCTCTCTCCATGTGGTTTCCTCCTTCTGTAGAGAGTTAGTTTGCTCCAGGCCAAGATCATATTTAATTATTGCAGTGATTTGTACTGAGCCCTGCTCCTCTGCCAGGAGTGCTATATAGAAGAACCAAGAATGCAATATATTAGTCTGCTAATGTGGCTGAACTGTGATACTTAAATCATGGGGATGCTGCCTTCTACCCAGCCTTCCTCAGTGTGCAGTTGTAGTATGGTGTTTGTGACATTTCTTTATGGGCTAAAGAGCAATGCGCAGCTCTCCTCTCACCCCTTTTAGCCTGCTAAAATACAGTCTTTTGATTTGCCTCCCTGCATGGTGATTAAGTACAACTCATAAACATCCCTTGTATTTTCCCAAGTACTCTCCTTAAACATGGGGGTTTCTGCCTGAAGTTGTTTCAGCCTAGTGTTTTCCTGTCTAAATCTCTCTCTGCTTCTGAGCCTCTGTGCATCAGGCACAGTATTAATTACACCTGGCAAAGCAAACAAAAAGAATGAGGAATACAGCTACCATAACTATCTGAATACATCTGATACGGGGCAGTCTCTGCTACTCTTGGCGTTACTGAACTGGATTTGTTTGGGTGTCACCGTTATAGTAGGGGAGTTGTACAGTGCCGATGAAATGGGAGCAGCGGCCACATGGCTGCAATGAGCGTTTATTCTCTCATCCCCTTCTGGCCCTGGGGACAGCAGCAGGTCACAGGCTCTGCACAAGTACCACACAGGCTTTTCCCAACCCCACTACAGAAGGCAACTTGTTGGTTTGCAATAACTCATGCCAGTCCTGCAGCACATTAATGAGCTGGGATGCTTCCATCCTGCCACTTCTGCCCTGTGCGGTAGGAGTCAGCCCGTTCCCAACAGGCTTGGAAATGGTAGGAGTCAGACCCAGAGTTTTGCTTCCAGGGCAGAGCTTTGCTTCCACCCTTACTTAAAACTTCATTTTGGTAAAGTTGCTGTTGGAGTTCAGGCTAAGAAGGATCTGATCTTTGAGCAGCTAATCAATGTGCCTTTATTTTCCTGGTAGGTTTCTGGAAGTGCTGTTAAGACCTGGAAGTCAGAAGACATCAAAGCCAACAATGTCCATATGGCTTGGCAGTTACCACAATACTTATTAATATCTGCTGGGGAGGTGATGTTCTCCATTACAGGTCTGGCCTTCTCCTATTCTCAGGTACTCCACTTAAAGATTAGACTCTAGATTAGGCTTACACTTAGACTTCAGGATTTATTCCTGCATCTGCCATTGACTTGTAATAGATCCTTTGGCATGACGCTTACTGACAATGTTATCTGTTGTTCAGCTAAAAGTGGGATTATAACAGAGCTTGCTGGATGCTCTCAAGCTAAATTAATTCATACTCTGAAGATACCTGCTCTCAATTATACTCAGGAAACTCCTTTTCTAGTAAAGTTGAGAACATAGAACGAACTGGATAGAAGTTTATTTTAATGTGAAAGCTCTGAATACTGTAATATTATTTTTTTCTCCCAGTGAAATATTTTATGGTACTTATTTTCCAGTGATAAAAAGGCAAAGGTATCTCAAGGAGTACGGAGTGGCATGGGGGCTTGGAACCTGCTTTAAGCTGAGAGACTGAAGGGGTCTAATCTATATGAGTCTGTAACAAGGGAGCAAGGGGTAATGAGTGTGCAAGGGATTATTTGATTGTTGTCTGGGGAGAAGGTTTGTGAGAAGAGAGGACTGAGACATTACAAGATCAAAAACCTGAAGCTACGCAAATTTATCCTTGGAGTAAAGTGCAGATATTTATTAATGAGGGCGGTTAATACAATGGGATGATCTGTCATGGGATGTGGAAAATTTGTCATCAGCAGGAAGTTTAACATCAAGATCCAGCCTCTTTTCCAAAGGTGTACAGCCACATGGCACCAGACTCCAAGCTGCAGGGCTTGTTGTGGCTCCCTCAACTTCATGTTCATACAATTTCAGATGATGCAGGTTGGGGAGGATCCAACTCTGCAACAACAGCATCTCCTCTTTCTTCATGTGTCCTCCTGGAGGACATGTTTTGGGAGCTCCTTGTATGCAGCTGTTGAAATTAACCACAGAGGAGACTGTGCAGAGGAAATTCCGCCATCTCCTCCTAGGCTGAGCCCAGTGACACCTACACCGGGCAGAACATCACAGGGTGAACCAGCGCAGAAGGGCACAGCGTGATACCCACTGACCAGACCCTTCTCCTCTTTTCAGTCTCCAGCCAGCATGAAGTCGGTGCTGCAGGCAGGCTGGCTGCTCACAGTGGCTGTTGGGAATACCCTTGTGCTCGTTGTTGCACAGGCTGCACCAATGGCACAGGTATGGTTCAGCTCTTAAAACAGAGGTAACGCTTTAAAACAGGCCTGGAAGGTGCTTCTGGATGTCCGTGTCCTGGAGGCACAGCTTCTCTGCACAGCCCCAGCCTCCTGCAATGGAGTGATGGCAGCTTGCACGGAGCTGCCTCCCAGCCAGGGCTCTGCATTGCCCTCAGCAATGTTGCCCTCTGGAGCAATCGCTCTCCCTAAGCCTCCCGGTGGCAGTAAATAATAGTGACCTGCACTGTGATAACATTGCTGGAGCTCAGCTCTAGGCAAGCAGGCCATATTTGGTCCTGGAGCTTAGACACGATGCCAGCCACACGTTGCAGTTGCTTACCAAAAGCAGCTTGCCTTCAGCCAGCTAGCCCAGCGGGCAGGCAGCCTCCTCAAGCGTCTAGTTTGGGACTCCTTCAGGGCCAGCTGCCTGCGGCACCCCTGAGATGTCAGGCTTGCATGGGGAGGTTGTGGTGCAAAGCTTGTTTAATTCAGGCTATCAGACTTCTGGGGTGATGGCATGAAGGTGCCATGGCCCCAGAAATGGGGCTCATTTCTGGCTAACATGAAACTGCCTCTCCCAAAGGCATCATGTGGGCAAAAAGCCCAGGCAGGTATGTTCCAGTCAAAACAGATTTGTAAGAAAAGATTTGATGAAACTAGCCCAATCTAACTGGTTTGTTTCAAGGTATATCACATATTCATAATTACATTATGTGTACATGAGTTTACCAGAAAACAGGATGAGAAAGTTTCTATCTTGAGAGCAATCTTGGAAACTAAAAAGTAATTTTCACCCAGCTCTTTAAAAATTGCTTGGAAGTGCAGAGAAATCCTCTGGACTGAGAGTCTGGGGTCCCCTGACCTGCTGTTCTTTTTTTCTTTCCTAGTGGGCTGAATTTGTCTTGTTCACTGTTCTCCTCTTTGCTGTGTGCATTATTTTCTCCATCATGGGATATTTCTATGTCAGTGTGGATCCACAGGACCTAGAAGAAAAGGAAGAGAAGAAAGAGACCTCAAGCAGAGGAAACATGATTAGTCTCGTTACTCAGAAAACAAAGCTCTAACACATGGATTGGGGGTTTCTTTAGGGTTTTTTGGGGGTTTTTTTGATTTTTTTTTGTTTTTTTTGTTTTGTTTTTTTTTTAAGCTCCGTAGATGGGAGGGTAAAAGAAGAGTGGGGACAATGTTATTTTATTTTATAGCATTGCAGTCTTTATTACTCAAAGTGTAACCACCTTCTAAATGGGACCAAATAGCCCTCTATAAAAACAATGGGGGTCCTGAAATCAGAGCAAAACTCCCTGGGAAAGCTCCTCTGGTATTAAAAGCCCTTGTAAGTAAATACAGTGTAATTTAAAACCTGCCCATCTTTTTAAGCATGGAATGCTTTCCTGTGATTTTGTTTTAAACATATATTTAGGGCAGCAGGGAGGAAGGGTTGAAGGAATGCCATGTGACAGCAAAATCTGGAGATAATGGGAGAAAAGAATGAAAACCTAGAATAGGAATTAGAGAAGAATAGATGTTACCGACAGAAGAATTTTTAATCAAGGACTGGAAGTGTTACACACAATCCCAAAGGATTTCATCATGTAACTCTCCTTATGAGTATTTCAGCCTATTATTGCATGTTATGAATGGTCCTGATTTATGACTTTCACCTCCAGGCTCAGAAGTAATAACAGGGAATTAATTTCTGCAGGCTAAAATATTCCCAAAACACTACTGAAGAAGATACACATGCTACCATCTCTCTGATACCCATTTTTTCCTAGAATTTTTCAGCAACTGATGGTGTTCTCTGATTAGATGTGATTAGAGAATTGGTTTATGCTTTCTTATTTCAGAAATCCAGGCTGTTATTTGCCATCTTCCTATATATTAAGCCTTTATTGGGCATTTCCTTTTACAGCACCTTCCACTGCAAGTTAGGATATGGCTGATTTCTTATCTCATGCTTCAGTTATTCCCTGCTGGGAGACACATAGCAGCAGTTTCTATAAAATTCCAGGCATCCTGCAGTGAGTGAAACAAGGATGCACTTCATCATTTTTTCAGTCTACAAGAGGAGACCATAGCATAGGAGATTTTTCTTTTTCCTCCCTGTTTTTGTGTGTCTCTACCAAACTTTGGATATAACTGTTTTATCGGAATTGTGATATAGTTGTCTGATTTTCCTCGCTTGCATGAAGCTGTGATTTCATGTTCTACATAGAAGTAATTCAACCATTGCTGATCTAGTAAAAGTCCTGAGAGAGTCCCTGCCTTCCTCTGTCTCTCCAAGGCTGCAGTTGTAACAGGTATGGCCTAATTTACAACAAAGTTGTCAATAGGATCTTCAGGTTCACAGAGAATAGATTTTCAATTATTCTTTCCTTTTCCATCTTGGCATTGGCCACAGGTGGTCGCTGATGCTTTGATTCAGGAGATCATGAAATACATGTTTAATTTCATTCCTGTTCAGGACAGTGCTAGGGAGTACGCTTAGCTTGACACCTCCTCTACTTTAATGTGCTGCCTTCTGTGCATGTGTCGTCTTGAGTCAGACTGAGAAAACCCCACTTTTTGGTTTATAACTGGAAGACTCACGGCCTCAGATTGTTTCCTTTGCTTCCTGTCCTAAATGGTCATGAACTTCCACCACTAGTTCTGCATAAGCTCCTGCCTGCTGTGAAATAGCATCTGGGTCTTGTGCCAGAGGGGGACCTTGGGCTCAGATAAATGACAACAGGCTGTGGCTGTGCACACAGAAACACTTAATGTGGTTCAGTCGATGCAGAGCCATTTATTAAGCTGTGGTGGCTGGATCCGGGCAGCTGAACCCTGAGACACAGCAGGGAATGAAGGGCATTGAAAGCCATCTATTAGGTCATCCAACCTGCTCCTCAGAAGCCAAGTGAGGATTATTCCCTCTGCTCCTTTCTGGTATTGTTCTCCTGCAGTGATTCTTTGTGTGGGTTCTTTCTCCTCCAGGCATTGTTGTTTTTCTAATCCTGTTTTATGATACACTGTGAATCAGCTCAGAGGCTGCTGAATCATTCTGCTATGATGCTGTTTGACTGGCTTCCAATTTGAAGCACTAATAGAAAGCATTTCTTCCTCCCCCCCGCAAACAAAACAAAAATCCCCAAACTGAAGGAATGGACAGGCTCCAGTAACACTGAACAGACACAATTTAGAATTATTGGAGCATTTAATTTTTTATAAGCCTTGAATTTGGAAGTATGTTGGGGTTCGAGGGCATATGTGGTGAAGACACAATTGAAAATTATTGGAGCACTTTCCTTGGGAAACACTTGGAACATTGCAGTTCAAAGTGGCATGAGGGAAAACAAGGTGTCCAGAGGACGCTATCTTTAAGACTACATATGCTCATGAACCTCTTGATTTTTACGTTTTATTTCCTTACTGGCGGCACTACCAGAAGCTGTCACACACTCTGAGCTTAATTTAAAGGAATCATTCCAAACTCATAAAAGATACATTTAGGATGTCATCTGTATCTGCTTTTTAGGTTCCTGATGCCAAATTGCCCCTTTCCAAATGTCTCCATGTTCCAAACCATCACCATAATGCTGGGGGGAGAAAAACTGCACTTCACAGTTGGGAAGGTTATGAACAGGAAGGCAATGTTAATAAAGTGCTAACATGAGGCTGGGGGCTGCTCCTGCAGCCCCTCCAGAGAATTGCTTGCCTGAGGGAATGTAAGGTTCTGTTCACATTTCTCTTCCAGCTGACACAGTTACTTCTTCCCACCGGCTCATCATCACCTATTGGAAGCTTTGTCCCCCTCTGATCTGCCTGCTTGGTTGCTGGTATGATCCTTCCCCATGGTTTCAGCTGCAGTCGTAAAGCTTTGCTAATTGGACCCATTTATTTGAAATGCACCAGCAGTTTGGAGGGATTTCCACTGGGCATGCTGACAGCCAGCCAGGAGCAGGCTGGGGGCTGTAATGAAGAGCTGCCCCTGCTGTAGCCGGAGAAGGTGGCAAAATAGCACATTCAGTATAGCACTTCTCCAATTTTAGAGCCACAACTCCATCCTCTGAGCCCTTCCATCACTTTCAAATGGACTCAAGACTGAATCAAAGATTTAGGACTTGATTCTGTGGAGTATTGAGGTCTCTGGGTTTTTTTTCCATACTGTCAGCTCAGAGATGGGGCCATGCACAGCTCTTAACTCCCAATTTTAGAACAATATTCCTTATTCCTCCCAGTTCTTTGATTTAGGATCAGAGGGAGAAGCCAAAATAGTGATAGTATATGTAAAGCTATGTGAACCTCTATAGAGAAATAGCAGCCTGATGCCTGTCCAGCTTTGCCTGTCACTGAAGGGAGTCTCAGCTGTTGGAGTTTGCCCTGGAGCAGATTAGGGAAAGCTCACACCAGCTGTTTTGGAGGCTGACCTACAGAAATGACCATCTCCAGCTAAGGGACAGCAATGAGCTGGTGGGGATCTGTAGGTATGTTGCTGCACAAGCCTTCATGGAGATTGCAGGGGTTTGATTTCACTGTGGAAGTGCATGTATTTACCTGTTTTTCTGGAGGATGCTTTCTGATAAAGTTTTTTTGTGCAGCAAATTTCCATTCAGTTGCACTGGCTGTTATTCAACACATTTTTCCCCTTATCAGGTTGTAAGTGTGGCCAGTGTTTTTTCCAGCTTTGCATGAGATAAACGTAAAAATGAGATTTCAAATTCAGCAGAACAACTTCTTGGCTGTGGGTTCCTTAAATTTACCTTTTCTTCCTGATGCAGTCAAATGCCTTTAGGTAGCAAGCTGCTCTGTGCAGCTCAAGGGGCTTGCATCTCTTTTCCCCCCCCCCCTCTCCCTTTCCCCACAGCCCCACAATTCCAGAAGATGAGTTTGTAGGATTCCATAAGATGAGCCCTGGGAGGGCTGCATGGGACTGCCTCGGATGGAGCTGGTGTGTGCTGTCAGCGCTGGCTGGGAGGCAGGGGCCTGGCCAGACACAGGAGCTGGTTCTTCTCTGGAGACCCAAATTGGAATGGGCAAGGTAGTCTGGGGCAGGGCTTGCCCTGGTGGAAGACGTGGTTTTCCTGAGCAGTGATCCAGATGTGAGTTTTATTGTGAAAGTGAAATGTGAGCGAGTGAAAGGAAAAGTTTTCACCGGTCTTGGCTTTGGCCTGAGGCACTGTGCAAGGAGGCTGGAGACAGACAGGCAGGAAGGAAAGAAAGGGGCTGTTTGGTCAAGGTATTCCCAACTCCTCAAAGAACAGCTGAAATTCCTTGCATTGAATTAATTGGAGAGAAAATGAGACGGGAGAAGTGGAAAGTGCAAATGATTAAATAGTGGATAACTTCAGACCTTTCAGTAAAGCACTCTCCTGGCTGGTGGAGTTAGTCACCCATGGCTTGAGAACTGGTTCGTCATTCCAGAGTATTGCAAAAACCAGCGTACAGACCTGCGTTGATGGGTCTGCAGTGACTGTAGGAGGAGGCAGCTGTGCTCCTGGCGATGCCCCCACCATCCATGGCAGCCGCTTTGGGTTCCTCTTGGGACAGAAAAAACAGCTGAAGGTGTATTGCAGATGGGAGTAGCACAGGAGGGAGAGCTACAGTTAGGGATGGCTAATGGGCGGTTTTAGCCAGGGTCACACACAGAGAAACGATCTCCTCTTCCCTCTGTGTTGAATTTCTTTGCCTAGCTACAGGGAACTTTCTAGTACCAGCAGCTTAAACCTGGGAGTTCAGCTCCATGGCAAATACCACTGAATTTTGGATGGTACCAGACTCTGCATTTCATTAGCACTACATTTGTTATTATGATATAATTTTAAAACAGCATTTAAGAGATGTTTCTGGTCCCAGATGTTGACAGATCTGGCCAGGGTTTTGCATGTTGATAGCTGGATTTACCCTAGTCTTTCATGTTAACAAGTGCAATAAACCTGTCGCGTACAAGTAGATGTTGCGGGGCCTTTGGATTTCCCCAGCAATTTAGAAAAAAAGCAAAATCTCCAGTGAAGCTGGCTAAGCGTGAACTGTGGCGTTGCTTCCTTGTCGGAGCTGCCCACGTGCTTTGTAAAGCAGGGACCCTCATTCATCTCTTGCAAAGTGCTTCCCAGCACTTCTTGCAAAGTGCTAATAGGGGGACACTATTAAACATTTTTTCCTTTGCTCGTGCCACGTTACAGAAATTGCATGAAGGAAAATAATTTCTTTGCTTAAAAACCCTCCTTCCTCACCATCTCAGGAGGTCAACGAGGAACAAAACAAATTGTTTCTCAGTGAGCTTTGGATCAAGGAGCTGCTGCATCTTCTCAAGGTCTTTCCATGCTGTGTTTTACCAGAAGATCAACATTAACCTGCCTCTAGTAACTGTAGAGCAGAAGATTGTCAGGATGAAGAGCAGCCATAATGCAGGCTCCCGCTGTCAGGTGATCAACTCTGAACTCTTTATTTTTAAGGAATAGTTTTAGCAGTTATCCTGCAGGGCTCCGCCAGAATTGGTCTAAATTTAGGCCAAAACTAAGGACCTCGGAGACCTGTAATCAACAAGATAAATAGCAAAACTCTCAAAAAACCTGCTAAAACACTGGTCTAGTGCTTAATTAAAATTTTAATATGCTTACAGTATGTAAAAATTTAAACCAGAATGTAGCAATTCCATCTGAGCAATGAAGAGCTGCAGTTGGAATCCAGCAGCGTGGCAACTGGCAGCCAAGCTAAAGACACAAAAATCAAGCAAATATCACTTTTTAGATTATTTTTTGTCATTGCATATGTTGTTCAGTCTGCTTGGCCTGTCCTGTTCAATCTACCCATGTGTGTAAGGAGAAGAAGCTGAACTGACTTGTGGAAGCCACATACCCTTCCCAAGCTGCAGCTTGGTTTTCCTCTTGTTGCAGACTCCCAAGTTAGCTCCAAATTACTCCCTTCGCTAGCAGTCAGCCCCCTCAGTCCCACATGCTGATCTTCCCTCCCCAGAAGTCACTCAGACTTCTCCCTGAAGACTTTGCCAGCCCTCAGCACCTTGCTTATTCCTCCTCTCATGCAGCCTCTCTGCTGCCAGCAACAGCGTGTCTTTTTGGGGATTGTCCTGGGTAATGCTGCCCGCTTTCCTGCAGCCAGAGAAGCTTCTCACCCACGGGACTGCTGTGTCTGGGCAGAAATCATGCAGAGCCAAATATCTGGGTGGTAACAGGGCATCTGCCCTGGCTTGCTATGGCTCTGGCTTCTTGTCACAGCCTCGTATGGCCTGATGCATCTTCTGTAGGCGAATCAGTTCAGAAGCATGGGGGTAATCCAGCATCTCCGTGTGTCCCTCTGAACTATACTGTGCCCAGTTAGCTGCCTGCAGTCAGCCCTTGTGTTGTGGCATGTCAAGCTGCAGGGACTTCTGGACAAAAACAATACTGTCACCAGCCATGGGGGTCCGTTTGTGCTGCCTGTGGCCCCAGCCTAGTTTAGTTGGCCTTTGTTTATACATTATTTATGGTCAGGCTGCTCCTTCCAGCCTCCCACTTGTGCCAGGGGCTCTGGAGCCCTCCCCCGCCAGTCAGTTTGCGAGTCTTTCTCTCGTAGAGAAGTAGGAGAAGGCCACTCAGGTTGTGTTCATCACAGCACTAGTCTGTGGTGGGTGGGCTGCATCTGCAACCACCGATCTCCCATCAGTGTGGACGTGGCAGCCAGCGAAACGGGGCCGGCTCCTCTGCCAGCAGTGCCGGCACAGGGACTGCTGGTGTCAGTGGGGCTGGCTCTGTGGCCTTCCTAGGCTTGACTGGGATGTTTTAAAAGCTGGTGTCAATGTTTTGCTGGGAGACCTGTGTTATTACTGTGGCGCTGACAGGCTTCAGCTTCTGAATCTGCTGGGCGAGGGGCAACGGGCTGTGTGCCTGGGCAGAGCTGCTGCTCCTGACGCAGGGACCTGTGCTGGTGCTGCTCGCCTGTAGCAGGGCACTTTCTGCTCCTTCTTCGTCTGCTTATCCAGCCCCAGTGACCAGGCCTCGGGTAGCTGGCATCTCCCAGATCTTGCTGTGTTATGTGCCCACCCACAAGGGAAGTTTCTTTGAGTGGAAGTGAGTTTGGTTGCTTTGAGCTCTGACTCTACCCAAATCTGCTTGGAGCTGCTTGGAGCCTTTGTTCTGGCTCTTTCTCTGTTTAACCTGTGCATCAAAACACTCTCCAAGTAGGCCTTCATGCTATCCTCACCAAAGACAGGAACCTCTCAAAGGTGCTGTGCCAATATGGATTTTTCCTGCCCAAGTTAGAGGTGAAACAGGCCAGCAGGAATTCAGCAGGTGCCAGGAGCTGCTGCCTTTCAAAAAGGCGAGCCACTGTCAGTCACGGCGGCTCCCCACATGTGAGGCTGTGCAGCCTGGCTCCTGCTGTGCTCCGAGCTGAGCAAGAGGGCAGTGGATGCCTGGACACCTCTCAGGGGGCTGCAGCTCCCAGGTCCCAGGACTGGCCAGCCCACCTGTGTGCCATTTGTGGTCTGTCAGCACCGGCTTTGCTTCCTGACACTTTACACAGCCCAAAATCTGCAGAGCAAAGAGAGGAAAGTTCCCTCTTTCCATAGAGTGTATTTAACTTGCTTTTTCCTTCTCCTTTCTCAGTCACAGCCAGTGGCATTAGCTGCCCTGTTGTTCCAGGGCTGGCCAAGGGAGCTGCACAGCCCCCCATATCATCGCTGCCTTGGAGTAAGGGTAGGTCAGGGCTCTCCTTCTCTGTTCTCCTACGAGCACCTCCCATGAAGCTTTCCTCAAATTCAGGTCTTCCACTCCTCCAAAGAACACATCCCTCACGAGACCAAGGATTTGACATGTCTTTAACCCCATGAAGGGCATTTTCTCCTGCTTGACAGTATTGCAGCTGGTTTCTTTTGTTATTCAGCCCTATACAGGATTCAGCCAGTCCCTTTGTGGGAATTAGCCAGCCTGGGTAATGTTTGCATTTCACCCCTTGCTGTCTGCTGGCTGTGGCTTTACTTTTGGAGCTAATGTCACTGTTTTTCTTTCTTTTTCTCTCCAAAGGTTGTCCTGAGCACCTGCACTCTCTGTATAAAATAAATAAATGGCCTTGTCTGTTTGCAGGCACATGGTCCATCCATCTTCTACTGAAACTTTGATAGTGCCATGAAGAATCCCTCTGAGCTAATGGTGCCAGTATAGTCCTTTACATCCCCTCCGGAGCACTTCTTTGGCCCTTCTTTGCACCATCCTTTTGTACATGCTGGTTAAAACCAAAGGGCTTGTGCTTCATTTCTCAGAGCTCGCAGCACTCCTCAAGCTTCTGTAATGCAGGCTCTGAGTTCGCTCTTCTGTTTGAGCTGAAAACTATTAAAAGCCATTAAATGCTTCAGAACCAGCTGGTTTTGTCTAGTAAAGTTCTTTTTTTTGCAGTTTTTTACTGTGTTCACATCCATCACTCACAGCTATGGAGTGAAACACTGCTCCAGTCTTCTTCTGTCAACCCTCACTTTTCCAGAGAAGGTTGGGCTTTTAGCTTTTCCATAAAAACCTTACGTTTGGTGCCTTTAGTCCTAATGCTGCTCATTGTTCAGCATCCCTTGAAGCCAGGGATTTGGGCTCCTTGCTTTGGGTTTTTGCTTCTGTCTGCTCAGCATTTCTTAGCTGGTGTCACTGTATTACACCTCCAGGGGCCCACTGACCTACGGGGCCGAAAAGGAGCAGAGAAGTCATCCCAGCGGTTTTAAAAGATGCACCTAGACTGAACCTGCTCAACTCTGAAAGTTTTGAGCCCTTTTTCAGCTTGTTAGAGGAAGAGCAGGCACTTTTCCATGTAAAGGTCTGCTCTCATGCCTACTGCATCCTGCTCTGGCTGGGAGGGGATGCTGCCAGGTCGTAGCAGCTCTGCTGTCCCCAGCACTTTGCTCCTGCTTTCCTCTGGCTCTGCATTTCCTGGCTTGGATTCATCTGCTCTGATCCTCTCCTTGGTGGCTCTCTCGCAGTAGTGATATTCACTCCAAGGGAGCCATTGCCTCCAACAATTTATTTGACCAGTCTCATGATGTTACTTTTGGTGACACCCATCATGGGGTTTATTTTGCCTTTTCAGTCTCCACTGTTGTTCCAGGTTTCTGCTGTGGTTTCTCTTGATTCAGACTGTCAAGCTCTTGCCAATTTTGTCTTCCTTGTCATGGCTTCCCATTATCAATGCTGTGCTTGGAGTCCAAGTGCCCTTCACACCACAGATCTGCAAGCTAAGTAAACTTAGCAAATCATTAGGGCAGAATTTGACCGCTCCTGTCTCTGTCAAAGACTGGGATTGAATTAGATCCCTTTGATAAACTGAGCTGATGGGCCAATTTGGGTTGCACACGTGGTATTATGAGCCTCGTGGGGCTTATGATTAAAAGACATAAGAGAATGCAATTATTTAGAGAGCTACCAGGAGATTGCTGTAACTCACTAGTCACTTTATCAGAACAAAAGAAGAGCCCAATTCTGCAGGGTGGCAGGCAGCTCCTGGAAAGTGTCTGCGAGCCTCTAATTGCTGGGGGAGGCAAGAGTCACGTTTGTCTCCTGCAGGTTTTGATGTGTGTGATAACGCTGCAAGGCAGGGCTGGCGGGGGGGAGCGGGGGGGAGTGGAAATGTCATTCTGACCATTTCTGTCCTCAAGGCACTTGCTCCAGGAGTGAAACCTTTCACACGGGTGGCTTCTTTATCTCTTTCTACAGTTGCTTGGGATTTTTTCCGCCATAAACTAGTTGTCTTTGCAGCAAGATAGAGCTCAGCTGGGTTTCTTTGCTGGACTCTAATCAAATCCTGACCTGCACAGGGAGCTCAGTGCAATCTAGGCTGACTCCCTGCATCAAATCCTCAAGCCTGGGGCTGGATCCTGACCCAGTAGGAAAAGCTCTGTTAGCTTAGGCTCTGCATCAAGCCCTGAAGATGAGAAATGTCTGACTGGACATAAATACAATTTTGCCTATTTTTTTCTCTCAGGTTACTAGGTCAGAGCTGGATGGCATATGTAATTGTAGTAGGGATATTCTTCTCTCTTTTTTTTTTTTTTTTTTTAAGGAACATTCATGCTGCATTTTAATTACAACATTTAGAATACGTCCAAATAGCTTGAGCTCAAATTGATCTTGTTTTTCAGCCAGGGAGCTTGTTTTTCATCTATTATAATAATAAATGTGTTATTGATAATAGTTTAGGTGCAATACAGCAAAGCTTTGTGTTATGCATCAGCTCTGGAGGGCCAAAATTTTCTTATTATCCATTATTGATATGACAGTTTGCAAATATTAAACAAAAAATTACCAGGTTTTCCTTGTTCCCCTCTTAGTTTGCAATCTTGGTCTTTTTGACAGCTGAATTCAGGATTAATGATGATCTTGTTTAAGACTATTGTTTGCTAGCAGGTTTATTTTCTAAACCTACAAGTGCAGTAGGAGAAATAGCACTTTGAATTAAATCTCATCCTTGAAGCAAATTTTTTAGCTTTATTCCCTCCGATTCTCCTAAGTAGAAATTGGATTTGCGTGGTAAAGTGCTTAGACCTGTTATTAATTTCTTAGTTTATGTAGTCATTTTAAATATAGAAGCTTAACATGAAGGGCTGGCAAAAAGAGCTGTTTTTCTCTCCCAAGCCTGAGCTTGCTGGGTCTGTTCAGATTGTAAGTGCTTTAAGAGACAGGTCCTCTCTGAGCACAAGCATGGGACCAAGGAGACCACCTTGACCCTTTGCAGAAGAGAGAGATCCAGATGGACATGCTGGATTTGGTCCTCAGTAAAGCACTGGAGGCGGCACTGGGAGACATTCAGTCCAGGTCCTGGGACTGGTTAAACACATGCATGCCCTGCAGCAGCTTCCTCTCCTCCTGTTCCAGGTCTGAGCACAGGGTAAAGGGTACAGAAAGGGCTGAAGTGCCAACGTCTGCCTGGGAAGGTTGTTTCTGGTGTAGATGGCTGCAGGTGAAGCAAGGAGGGTGCTACACCCCACAGGAAAGCCTGATGCAACCCCCAGGGAATCGGGAGCATCTTCTGGGGGAAAACACAACACCAGAATAGAGACTCAAAGAAAGCATGAAGCACGTGCTAGGCACCGGGCCATTTCTGCCCTGCGGTTTCTGACCGTGGGCTTTGCATTCACAATACAGGAATTCACTAGTGTGCGAGCCAGGCTTTGGAGATCAGAAGTGAATTTGTTCTCAAGTAAAATCACCTTTTGTTAGCAGAAAATCTGTGAGTTGGTTTCCCCAAGGGAATAGTGTTTGAAAACCACAAAATTATTAAAAGATAACACATTTGAGGGTGGGTTTTTTTTGTTTGTTTTTTGTGGAGGGTTTTTTTTGCTTGTTTGCCTTTGGGTTTGGGAAGCTGGATGCTGCACATAAGTTTCTCCACAACTGACCTGGCCACAAATTTTTTGTTTTAATGCAAGAAAATCCGAGACTCTCCTTAAAAAAGGAGCCCCCAAGAGTTGTGAAATACCAAACATCACACCGGCAAAAATGACTGAAGTTGGCAACTCTGAGTGTAGTGTATCACATTGGTCTTAAGCAAAAATATGCCAAATCAAACAAGACTTGATGGAACAGAATAAAAGCAGGCAAGTACCTCAGCTTGGCTTGAAATACTGTGTTAATAGAGAGTGTTTCTTCATTACTTTTTATTTGATAAGCAGTAAAACCACAGACTCATGATGAATACAGTTTGTATGTGCCCTCTGCTAATTACCCATCCCTGTTTGCAATGTAAGCACTCATTACTCGCTTCCCTTGGAACTAGCAATGGCCAGCACGGAGAGGGGCAGAGCTGTGCATTTCAGCATGTCTGCACATGTGTTTTCAATCCTGGAATAAACCCCATTATATGGACATCTTAGCCTGGTATTTAAGCCTTCATCTCACTTCTTTTTAAGGCTTGCTTAACACTTGTCCAGTTGATTGATGCAGCATCAATCGCAGTAATAATGCCATCTATGATGTTCCTGTTAGTAACTACCAAGGAGCCGGGTGGCTGGGGGCCCTGAGCTGAGCGCGGGCATTTTCTCTGTGAATGCCAGGGAGGATTTGCTGACCACAGCAACCTGCAGATGTGCGGGGCAGCAGCAAGAAACTTCCTATCATTTGGTCCCCAAGCATCTCCCAGCTTGGGAATATGGCTATCGATGTGGTTACATTTGCAGCCCTCTTCTGCTGTTGGGGGTTAAGGCTTTGAGAAAAAACAGCCTTACATGCAAGTTCGTGAAGTGCAGCTACCAGCTGGACACACCAAGGGCAAACTGGCTCCAATTACCTCCTTTGCTTACACTACCTGCCATGTATTACAAATAAAACCAGCCACAAGGAACCAAACTATTAAGCTGCTTTCTCATAATCATTAATTATGACGATACCATCACTCATGTTTGTAATCTATGAACTGTCCTGTGATAACTGATTTATTTTTTTTTAGTTCAATGAATTGTGATGGTGAAGCTGCAAACAGCGTTGGCAAGTGATTCCTGCAGGCACCCACTCCTGCAGGTCTGAGCTGGTGAAACCCCCTTTTTGTGACATGAAGCCAGCACAGTGACCTCGTGTGTACAGGTTTATGTTTCCCCCATCCTCCTGGCCACCCTGCCCAGTCTCTGGGAAAAGGTCAACCCAAATGTGTCCTGCTTAGATGGTCTGGCAGGTTGTCAGCCTAAAGAGTTTCTCTGGCATGTTGAACACCCCAAAACTTTGCTGCAATCCATCAGTCTGGGTGCTAATTCCCCTTCTCCTGCTTTTCCATCTCTAATGTGTTTATTCTCAGTGTGGCAGCGCAGTGAGAGGGGCTGTTATCCCCTTCCCAGGGCAAAGGCAGCAGGTATGGGGCAAATCCCATACTTCTTCAGGCCTCTGGCAATTCATCCTGCTGGTGTTTGGCCCTCCTTACGCATCTCCGCCCTTTCCTGTTGCTGGGAAGGGCAGCAAAATGGGTCAGAAGAGGAAAAGCCCTCCAAAGTTGCTCATCCCACCAGGGTCACTTGCTGCCCATGCTGGCCATGGTCTGGAGACTGAGTTACCAATGGGACTTGCTACCAGAGCAGCTGGGACAGTCTTGCACTATTTTCTCCCATCCTGCTTTCTGGGCAGATGTCTCCCAGCTGGTCGGTCTCCTCAGATGTGCACATGAATCCATGCATGTGATCGGATCACTGATAGATGCTCCGTAGCCATCTGGATGTAGGGAAGAAATGACAAATCTCCCCCCCACCAACCACACCTTCCATGAGATGTTGATGAATGAGATCTTTATTGGTTGCTGGGCTAATTAAATAGAAGTTGCATCAGCTTCTAGCTGACAGGCTCTAATTGCTCCTGAGCAGATTTTGAGAGGACCAGATGAATAGGAAAATAAAAGGAAAGACTGTGGATTGGATCCAAGAATGTATCTGACTGCATCATGCTTCAGATGAGCTGGAATTTCATCCCACCTTTCCCTGGGGAACAGGGACAGGGCGGGGGGCTCCTGTGCCATGGGAGTGCACAGGGAGGTGCTGTCAGAAAAATCAAAATTAACATAGATAACAAAAAGGAGAAAATAGTATCCTGGTTTCAAATAAGAATTTCTGAAGTCTTAGCTTTGCCCCAGTCTCCAGCTTCAGCCTCGAGCAGCCGGTACCCCTTGCTCTGTGCTCCTGTTTCCCACCTATCATGCAGGACTAACAACGCCTGGTGCCGAGGGCTGACCTGTCTCGGATGCTCTGGCACCACATGAATCCCTGAGCCTAGGGTTTTTTTCCTCCTGTTGCTTTGAAGTCCAAAGACTGCAAAAGGGGTGTCGTGCACCCAGCAGCCCCCAGAGCCAAGCCCAGCCCTACGCAACCCTGCTGAGGGCTTAGGAGAAGGATTCTCTGCTCCAGCAACAAGGATGTTGGGACTTCGAGCCTGGCCCTTCATGGCATACTGTCCTTTGAAGACAAGAGGTGCTGTGTGCATGCGACACTGTGCGCTAGCTGCCAGCAAGGGGTGCAAAGCCCTCTCGGCCTCTTGCTGCTGTTCCCCCATGCAGGAGCAGGGCTGGGGTCAGATTTGTTTCTCTTCTCCAGGCTCGTGCCTAAAACTCCAAGTAGGGAGCGTGGATGGTTCAACAGGAGAGTCACTAATGGCCAAAGGGCCAAAGTTGCTGGGTGTCAAAGTTTTGGGTTGGTCCAGGACAGAGCTGGACCTGGTACACAGTAGATCCTGGCATTGAAAAAATTAACTGAAATTAATGGCCAAGCCCTCAGTGACTTCAATGGTGTCATGTTTTCCCCAGTGGACTCTGTGGGCTATATCTGGGCACATCCAGCATAAGACGCTTGTCCTATGTTTAATTTATGGGGTGATGAATGAGTTCTTAGCATACAATATATTTAATTCCATTTTGGCCTGATTTATGATGTGATGTGAACTGCATGTGAAGTTTTTAATTCAGTAGGTGGTGACTCTGGTTCAGTATATGGAGTGTGACAGAAGGGGTGATAAATTTGATTCCAAAGGTGATGCATCAATTTCAGTGTGAAGTGCATCAAATCTATCACATGGCACATCGGTTTCAGTGCATGACACCCCAGTGACAGCAGTGCCAGGCCGGTTAAGCAGGATACCTCCGCTGCATCGCCAGTGGTCCGCATGTCCACCACCTCCTCAGAGGAAAATGGCCCTTGTTGTTGGTCTTTTATTTGACCTTGCAGGACTTGAAGAAAAACAGTAAAATGGGCCATCAGGTGCTGGTCAAAATATTTGTCTTCAATTTAATACATGCCCCAGGTAAGGCTTTCTGATATCCCACCTAATTTCAGGTCTCAGGAAGATGATGATGCTCCTGGGAATCTCAGCACCAACCAGCAAAGTGGCCTCACTTTGGGCTCATTTCATGACTCAATATCTTTGCTTTTAACTCAATGTCTGGCTGATCGACATTGCTGAATGAGGATGTGGAGTTTGAGTCCTCTCTGGAAGAGAGAGACTTTAACATTGGGCTCTCTCACATCTGTAACCTTTGAAAGATATTTTTAAAAAAACACCCGGAGAAGACACCTCCTCTTCTCCCTCGCTCCACACTGGGGATGCTTTGGGGATAAGACCTCCTGGCTGAAATAAACCAACGTCTTGATCAGGGGATCCTAATGGCATTCAAGCAGCAGCCGTTCGGGCTGATGGGCCTTGGTGCGCACCAGCAGGACAGCCCGGGGCATGCTGGGCGCCGAGGGGGCTCCCAGTGCTGGCAGTGCCCAACCCCTTCCCCATCCTCGTGCCCCATTAACACCAGCCGGCACGGCGGAGCGTGGCAAGTCGCTAACGCAGCCGAGAAAGACGTGAGAGGGCTGATGAAGGGATTTGGTGACAAGCTGAGCGGGAAGTAATTACTTTTCTCCTTCTCTCCTCCTCTCACTGCCACAGCCTCTGCAGCAGCGAGGATAAATGCAGTATATTAGCAGCAGTGAGTGGCAGATTCACTGAGCCGCAATTTATAACACTGTCCTCCCCAAAGCCTCATTGGAAGGCATTGTGAAGTTAGCTTTGTAAGAGGGGATAAAATGATGAGAGGGTCACTCTGGAAAAGCATTTGGATACCCTCAGAAAAGGAGCTATTTTCTTCTCTCCAAGCCAGGTATGTCTCATTGAGCTGACCCCAGTGGACCTCTGAGGGAGGGTTAGCACTCATACACCAGATATTAAACTTAATCCTGTAAGAAGGAGCAGATGTTGATGTGCCAGGCCTGTCTGTCACCACGTCTAATGCATAAGAATGGCTGAAAAATCTTCCATCAAAATGTTTTGATTTTTCTTGAAGAAAAAATAAACTTCTACTGGAAATAAAACCAAACCCCCAAGGCAGAAAACTTATGGCTGAGAAAACTTTGTCTTCAGACTGTTGATAAAGGGTTGCTGCTGTCAGAGGGGATAAAGAGGAGGATGTTTTTCATCAGCCATGTTAATCTGATCTATCCCTGCGTACAGGCTTGTGTGGGCAGATAAAATAAAACAGATCCCGATACGCTGATGAGCCAAACTCTATCGCAGTTTCCAACAAGTGACTCTGAGCTGTCTGGATGGAGAGGTGGGGGGGGCTTTGCTTATAATACACCCCCTGGTGAAAGGTGTCAAGCACCGGGAAAGGCACTGGGCTAATCTGCCTCTGGTCTGCCTGGAGAGAGCTGTTTGCAGGCTCAGTCCGTGCTCTGGGCTCCCAAAACCTCTACAGCAAACAGGTCATGCTGCTCCTGCCGCTCACAGCCCTGTTCCCACAGGGAGAGGAAGCTTTAACCCAGTCCTCCGCTCTCCAGAAGGGTTAAAAAAGCCACGTAGGCATACTTTGAACAGCTTTAAAAGTACAAGAGAGAGGAAATGCTAAAACCCACCCCTTTCAACAGCAAAAATGCTCATGAATCTGAACTTCTATTTCAGCACCACCTTGCGAACAACTTTGTTCATGACCAGGGTAAGAACCGTTGGGTCTGGGAAGTCGCGGTGCCCGCTCCTCTGTCCCCCAAGCCCACACTGAGGGGAGGTATGTGCCCCACTGCACCTGGCCAGGGGGTCCAGGCGGACTCAGGCATGCTCCCACCACTGCTCCCCGCAGTGAATTCTACCGGGAGCCAGGAACCGGGAGGTGGACAGTGAGGAGCATCCCAGCCGAATGGTGTGGCCTCTGCTCCTGCATCCCGGCTGTGGGGCGGCTCACTGAGCCCCTGGCACAGACCCTCCCGCAGCACATGCAGCCGCCCTGCGGAGCTTCCCGGCTGCAGAAGATCTCTCAGTTGTGGAGAGAAGTGCATAATTTATTTCTTCGTTTATTTGTTTTGCATAGGAGACAAGGCTGCTGGTTTATAATGTTGAACAACCATTTTAGCAGAGTGCCGTAGGTCCCATAAATCAATCACCTCTCCAGAGCACTAACCATTTGCCAGCAACGAGCAGTTTTACAATACCTTTTCATGTTATCCTGGGGGGACTCTGGGGCCAGAGTCTCAGCTGGTGTAACTTGGCCTCGTTCTCCAGATCCAGGTGATTTACATTAGCTACCTGATGCTGCTAGGAGCTACTGCAAGTATTCTCATACAAACAGTTTAAAAATCTTATTTGGCCTAAGTTTTACTGAAGGAGGGTCCATACATTGCTTCATGGTGTTTTACAATACATTTGACAGAGCACTGATTTACCTCAGATCAAACTGTGTGTCTCAAACAAATGCATCTGTCACTCCGAAATAACTCTGGGCCAAAGCATTAGCAGAAAGGAGGTCCCTCTCCAGCAGTACATACTCCAAAGGCTACTGGTCCCAGTTAGCCAGGCCTCCTAGGGGCTCAGTTTCCTCCTGCTTGCATTGCCAAGGCTCTCAGCAGACATCATGGTTTTCCTTCAAACCCTTTGTTTATCATCAGCTTAACAACGGTGAGGCTGCTGGTGCTGCAGCCTGTTGGGATGGCTCCTATCTCCTCCTTGGTTCACTCTTCTCCACTATCTCCATCCGTCCGTCTGTCCATCCATCCATCACCTTTTATTTAGAGGGCAAGATCCTGGGGCAGGAACGGTCTTTCTTGCCTCTCTTTTATCCCGTTCCTTGAGTGGCAGGTTTTTGTTGACTTGCAAATACACACAAAGCATATTTTTGTCCATGATCAAAAGGACGTGGTTGTGCTAATGTTTTTCTAAGCTGCTTAAGAGTGAGCCCTTATTTTTATTTTAAACTTAATTTTTTAATTTCTGCTGACTAAAATGAGGGTTCTGTGCCTTGTGAGCCACACTGGGCACCGACATGGCCTCTCAACAGAGTGGACATCACCGATGGGGATTCCTGTACCCTCCTGCCCTACAGGACCTGTCACACCTCTAATGATCAGATGGTCACTCCGTGCTGTTGGATTTCCCAGAGATGTTTGAGACCCCAGTGATTTGCACCATTTTGTCTCACTCAATATTCCCACACTGCTCTGCTATTAATTTTTTTACACAGAGAAGAGGAAAAGGAGATCTGGGTGAAATTCATCCCCTGTGAACAGAATGAAATGCACACTCAGCTGGACATGGGCCCGTCCAGGCTTTTGGCGTATTTTCTGTGCAGATAGAACTAAACTTAGTTTCATGTGTGAAATTACCCGTTCACATCAGAGGATGTTTCAGTTAACCAGTAATCCATGATGATGAGATTTCTATGAACTATAGGACCCGGGAGGCTTGAAGAGAGTATCTGAGTATGTTTCTCCCTTCGGCATGGTGCATTCGGGAATGGCTGGGGTCCAGGCTGATATCAGCACCTCCGCTTTAAAAGGATTTAAGTTATAAAGTTTAGGCAGTTCCTTTTTTGTTTTGAATCAGCTTGGAAATGCAGCAGGCTCCCTGATTTCCACCACCAGCATCTGGCTTGGCACGATTTTAACATACAGCTTCAGGTTGCAAAGAGAATTGAAATTTTCAGACATACGGTACTAGCTTCATAAGTGGTAATTGCATCAACTTAGGATCAATGGAGCAGAATAATATCTGCCCACTAATAATGGCTTAATAAAATTAATAGCATTGGCCCTGCCATGAATTACTTTAAAATAGGGGTTGTAGGATAGTAATGTAAACAATCATTGATTTTTCTTGGGAAAGTAGAGTACTGTAAATTAGATATGACTCTCTTCAGTGTGTAGTTGATACCAGACAATGCAGAAAATGTATCGGATTACCTTGAAGGTGGGCGGAGAGGGAAAAAGCGAATGGGGTCCCTGTGGCATTGGGGAGGCGATTAGATAAATGAAACGAGCCTGGACCAGATGATGAAAGCTCAGAGCCGCATGGCACTCAATATTGCTGCCATCCAACCCGACCCAATTAATAACATATTAGTGCAGAACAGGTCTGTTCAACAGTTCAGGTCCGTTAATTAAAATAGTGTGATTAATGGCATTGAAGGAGATGAGGAATACACAGAAAAATGATGGGGGTCTGCAGCTCCGTGCTGCAGCCGGTGCATCGCGCGGGGGTGAGGGAGGTGGGGGGCGGCTGCGCTCCTCGCAACACCCAGCCTTCAGGTTTCGGCACCCTCCAGCTGGGGTCCGGTGCTGCTTTTATCCCCCTTGAGATCCCGCCAGCACCCTGGTGCTGAGCTCAGTGTCAACACTGGCGTCGGAGGTGGCAGCTGGAAGGACCAAATCCATCCTTGGCTTTTCCCACAGGCATGGGGGAGCCGCGTGCGCTCGGTGGCACTGACGCCTGTGGGGTTTCCACGCCAGCGTCCAGGCTGCGTCTGGCTGATGGGGCAAAGGCAGCCGGGGTCGGGCCAGGTGCGGAGCCGCCGGTCTCACGGGTGCTGGCACCCACTGCTACCGCGCAAGGGGACATCGGGGCCCCGGCAGCAGCGTGGCTCTGTTGCCACTACCTCACACACACCTGGCATCCGCGTCTCTCCTTCCGGAGGCCAATTTTGCTGTCGATTCCAATTAACCGTAGTGCTGAGGTCTCACGGACAGCTCTGGACGCAGCTTTGCAGAAGAGCAGCAATTCGGAAATGTGTCGTGGGGCTGCGATGGCACCTCAGAGCCCAGCCTTAATTACAGCAAATGGCCAGAAAGAGCTGTACAATGATTTGAGCCGCTGCCTTTTGCAGAATAATTTGGCTGCAAGATTACCTTCAGTCCTGCTCCTGGCCCGCCATCTTTCCCTTATGGTGGTGCCTCTGCCTGAACACGGGGCTCAGCACAGGAGTGGGTGCATGGTGCACACCCCAGCTGTTTCCCTGACAAAACCCATTCTTCCTTTTCTTCACCCTGTCAAATATGCACAAAAATGCCAGTGCGGGAGTGTGCTGGGGAGGGGGCCGGTGGGCTTCGCTGTGGGGAGCCAGGGCGAGCAAGCAGCTCATCCCAAACTATTGCCACCCGGCTGCAAGGAACAAAGCATCGTTGCTTCAAGACCTGCTCTGCCCCTGTCCTTTCTGGCATTTCCACCATCCCCATGAAAGCTGGGGGGTAAGCTCGTCCCCCGTGCCTTGGGGCTGGCCGCATGCCCACGCCTCCTTCCTGGCACAGATCCTGCCCATGCGACCCTGGGAATTCACACTTGGTTTGAAATGCCCAAATCCACAAGTTTTTGGAGGACTGTGTGGCTAATGGGGACGGCCTGGGCACCTTCGCCCCTGGCAGAGGCTCCATGAGCTGCGGTGGCTGTTTTCGAGCCATCAGAGGCAAAGGGACAGAACTAAAAAAGCAGCAGCAACACCATGGAGAAGCAGGTTCAGAAGGACAAGTCAAAGCACGGCTTTTAACATGGGGAATAATAAATGAACAGAAAGACCCACGGCGCACAATGAAACATCCCTTAAATCCTTTGTTTTCATTTCAGATGATAAAGGAAAATCATTAGGGCTCAATTAGTCATGAAAGATGGGGGTCCTTCTGCATCGCACCGGCTTGAGAAAGCAACTCCTGTTCAAGAGCAAATCTTCCCCATCCAGTGTGGGATCATTAAATATCAAACACTTTATTTGTGGTATTTGCATTGCCTATCGTGCCCTTGCGCTGGATGAAAACCCTGCGGCAATAATTGATGTACATGGTTTTAAAGCCTTGCAGAGCTTAAAACAGGCAGAGAAATGAAGGAGAGGCTCTGAACAGCAGAGGCTGCTGGTGCCACTTCAGCAGCGCAGCGGGATGAAAAAGAAAAGAAAAAGGGGAAGGAGTGAAAGAGGAGTTTAGGTGACCCTGACACAGGGAGATAAAGGTCTTGGGTGCGTTGCCTTTCCCTTGGGGATGGAGAGGAGGGGACGGGGTGGGTGACAGTCGCACTGCTGGTCCCAGCATGTCACTGGGATGAACGGGTGTTCCCTCCTCGCCCTGTTGGGGGAAATTTTGGTGCAGCAGGCCATGCACATGCACATGAGGTCTTTGAACATTCATAAAGCAGTAACTGATGTTGAGACGATGGGCGAGAGACACTCTGAACCAGGAAGGTTCCCGAAGCCGTTTGCACGTTGGTCCCGCCACAAGCCCTCGTTATGCGACTGGTGGGACCCTTGGTGGTGCCAGCACGGGGCGGTGGTTTGGGCTGAGCAGACAGAGGACACTCCAAGAGGAAATAGTAAACAGTCCATTAAAAAAACCCAAAACAACAGAACAACCTCCCCCAACGCCTCTCTTTCCCCAGACGGGGCCACGCTGCACGCAGGCTGTGATTTGTTTTTGTCGCCATGGGAAATGTAAAGCACAGCAGCTGTGCATTACTTACTGCTTTTATTCCCCGTCTCTCTCCCTTTATTTCTTTGCCGAGACTGCAAATAAAAGAGCAGATTAGTGGCTGTGCTGCTGTCACTGTGCTCAAAGGCAGGGAGGGCAGAGGCTGCCAGGAGCGGCTGAGGTGCCTCGAGCCCCAGCACGGCCCAGCAGAGAGGAGCCGCTGCTGGCGCGGGGCACGGAGGAGGGATGAGCACCCGGGTCTGTGCCGTGTTTCAGCACATGAGAGCCCGTGTGATGGGGCAGAGCGAGCATCCGCGAGCAGTCACCTCGGGGCAGGGCATGCAGTGGGGATGGGCTCTGGCACAGGGTTTCAGTCGGGCATGGGATGAGGTCGGGTACCAGCTCATCTGCCCTTGGGGAAGGAAGATGCTCGTGCTGCCACAGGCACCTCAACAGCTTTGGGAGGAAAAGCTTGGCCAAGCCTGCCCAGACTAAAGCAGAAGGGACTCACTGTGGCTCTGGGATGCAGGGATTTCATTCCTTCCTCTCCATGCAGTTTTTTCCTTCCTGCAAGCAGGGACCGCAGCAGGCTAAACAAATACAGGGCTGTAATGTAATTTTAGATATACGCTCTTTACAAAATGAATTCACATTTAGAGCGCAAGCTGTAATATTTTGGTTTATTATTTAATTACAGAGTTTGTAAATGTAAATGGATTTAGACCCTTAATTTTAGAAGGCTTGAATTACTTTCCACTCCTTGTTTAATATTCAGGTGGGAAAGCTCCCACGCCTGGCTGCAGCGCATTTGGGGTGCGCAACGCAGCCAGGCGAGCCGGGCATTTTCACCACTCTGTCTTCTCATTTGTAGAAGTCAGGCCGAACTGTGGTTTACTGTAAAGTGCTTAAAATTAATTAAGTGGCAGAGCATAAAGGAGCTGGTTTGAGTCCTCCTTCCCCCGGCAGCACTTTGCAAACCACGGTAACCTCCCCGGTGGAAACCAGGAGAAAACTGAGGCCCCGGTCCAGCTTTTCTTTTGCATCTGAAAATTTAAATCCTGTCTTTCTGGGAACCTTAGCCTATTAGAAATTGTTTGCATAATATTAACCATGTCAGATGAACCCCCGATGGTACAGGGCCTCCTTGCCTTGAAATTTGAGCTCCATTCCTGCGCGGTGCTGGGAGCACGTCTGTCATTTTGATCAGCTTTTGTCAAAAGGCTTGAGCACATGTGTGGGGCTGCGCCGGTGCTGCAGTACCCCAATGATCTGCCCCTGTTCGAGGTGACTGAGGCCCCAAAACACTGAAAGCCGAGCAGAAACTGCTTTTAAGGACTCACATCTGAGCCCCCTGCCCACCCAGGGGTTTGATCCTCATGTTTTTCTGCTTGGATGGATGTTACGCTTCCAAAATAGCTGCTTTTCTGGGAGGTTTTCCATTACTTTTCTTCTAGTGAAGGTTTTTTCAGGGGAGTTGCCTCCCTGTTTCATTGTGACAGGGTCTTCCTTGGCTGAAACTCCCTGTGCGCCCCAGGGGATGGTGCCGGCTCTCGTGCCGGGACCCCGCAGAGGCGCTGCATGCCCGGCCGGGCAGGGATGCTCCTGGGGCACCTCCTGCGGGGGCTTGGGGGTAACCCCCACGAGCAGGAGGGCAGCACCCACACCTCCCCATGTCTCCCCCTGCCACCCCAGCAAGCCTGGGGCTCCCACACCACGTGTCTCCCAGACACACCACCAAGCAACAGGGCCATTAATTAGGGGAATCAATTTGTCACCAAAGCAAGGCGCCAGCACCAGCGGTGCGGTCAGAAGTGAAGTGTTTGTTTAGGGAAAACCCATCACTGGGCATTTGTATCCCCCTTCCCCTTTGAGCTGTTCAAGTCAGATATTGCCAAGCACTCACCCCGGGAGGCACAGCCATGGTGTGGGGGTTTGGGACGCGGTCCTCGGGGTCGTTCCCTGCTGCTCCCCTGGTGACCCCCCATAAGCTCTGCAATGGGGCAAAGGCTGGTTTGGGGATGCCCCATTTGTCCCCCATAAGGAGGGGGACCGAGCCTTTTTCACCACTCAGATGAAGCCCCAAATAGAGCTAAAACCCCACCAAAGCCAAGCCTCAGGCTATGGGCTCTCCTGGGCAGTGCAATGGTCCCCAAAGCGCCTTGTGTGTGCCTGGGGGCAAAGAGAAAGCTGCAGCTTTTCCCACTGCAACCTGAGAAAAAAACTTCTTTCATTTCCATTATCTATTTTGAGCTGTGTTTAACTCAGGCTGCTCATCCCCTGCAATTCCCATCTCCTCACGCTTCCTCCCAGCACCAGCTATGTCTGCAGGCAGCTAGCCAAAGCTGGGAGCAACTCCACAGAGATGCTGCACGCGTACGCACTTAAAACCCTTATTTACCTTGCAGGGACACCCCGGCCAAAATCAGGGAGGGTGTCTGCAATCACTTCAACACCTTGTGAGGCCTGTACACGCTCCCACCCAGCTTTTGAGCAGCAAGTTATGGATAACATAACCTACAGGTCAGCTCTCGTAAACAAAACTCCCTGCTTGTTCAATGCTGAGTAAAGACTGTGTAATCATTGCTCCGTGAGAAGAGTCTGCAGAGGGTCAGGCTAAGATTGGCAACATATTCTTTGGATGCACACTAAGGAATAACTATTCTCCCTCCTGAATATCACGTCTTAACAACAGGCTGCTTTTTTTTTTTTCCTTTTAATGTTGTATGTTTTTAAACTGCTGCATTCAAGCAGATGTACATTTGGCGTCCAGATAGGTGATGCAACATAAAGTAACGACCATCTAATTCCTATCCATCTGGATTTGCCGTATAAATCATTAGAGCACAACACCTTTTGAAAGGAGGCTGAGGGGGGCTGAGCCCATCAGCAGCAACGTGCGATAAATGGCAAAAGAAGATGCCGGAGTTTGCACGATGTGTCGGTCTTAATCCCTTGCTGCAATTCAAGAACACTAAAAATAAACCCCCTTCGAGTTTTGGCTGTTTACACAGCTGTAGCATAAATATTTAGATTTGCAAGAGAAATGCTTGCTCAGCCAAAATCCTTCCCAGATCTCTGGAGTCAGCAGCGGGGGGCTTAGAGAGGCCCAACATTTCCTTGGAAAAATGAAAATCGATAATAATTAAAGCAGGGAGCAATGTTTCTGCAGCAAAGCTCGGCACTTATGTAAAATTAACTTGGCTTGTGTTCTTCAGGGGGTGCGTGAAAAACTCCCCACGAGGGCTGGTAAACACCGTTACAAGCTGCAGAACAAGCGCAGCGAAATGGGACCTCATTTATGCGGCTGGTTTGGACACGGGGCGGGCGATGGGGAGAGCGCAGCCGTCGCTCCGAGGGCTGGGGTCCCGGGGGACCTGCAGTCACCTCCGCGGAGCGTGCCCGGCCGCTGGGACAGCGAGGGGTCGGTCTGGTGTGTTTTCTGGCTGTCGGGTGCTCCACGGGGGACGTGTCTGGCGTTGCCCTGGCCAGGAACCACTGTATTTCCATGCATTGTGTTTTTCTCCCTGCTTCTTGAGGCCATAAAGTTGGCTGTGGACCCCAGATCATCTTTTGACCACCTCTTGCCAGGGGAAAGGGAGGCTTTTACTGCTCTGGAGTATTACACAGACAAAGTACGGCATCCCCCACCCCAGGGAGGGGATGGAGAATGAAGTTGGCCCCTTCCTGCTGAACAACTGCAGCCTCTTTTCTAGATAAAAATCTTTAAGTGGATTTTCCATCTGGTAAACCGTCGCTTCAGGAAAACCATAAGGTATAGCAGTTATTAAAAAGAGGATTTTTACTAATGCACCTACTGTGTCTTCATTATGTCAGGGCACCTCTATGAAGAGATTTGCAGAAGAATCCATCCATTCATTTCCACGCATAATTCCTCAATAGCCCATTTGCTTCAAAGATTTTTATCGACTTTTACTACTGCACGAATCCTCAGATATTTATTTTTTAGGCCCCAGGGGACCCATTGAAAAAGAAATTCGTTTTCTGAAGTTTTATGACAAAGGTTTTGCTCTGGATAAAAGCTTCCCATTATTTCCAAACTTCTGTTCTCCACAAAGATGACTTTGGCAGGTTTGCTTCTACGGCTGCCACAGGGCATGAGGCATGGGTAAAATTTTATATAAGAATATATTTCTGTTGGAAAGGGCTCCTTTCCTTACCACCACCACTTTCAGTAGCGCAGTCGTCTCTCTGCAGGTATCCAAATGCACACAAACGCCTGGGAGTGGGAACTCTGCGTGTTCCTGTGTTGTTCCCATCATCATCATCTGCCTCCATGCCTGACCCATCTCCTCGCAGGCCAGCCCCACTGCGAACGGCCATCAATGCCCTTATAAATCCCCCTCATGTCTCGCGAGCCCTGCCTGCACAGCGGTGCTGGGCAAACAGCAGTAGGGCAACTGGCCGGTGGAAACCCTCTGAAATCATTCTTGACGGGGCCTCGATGGAGGCCAGCTTTCTCCTGGTGAAATGTTTTGCTGCACATGAATATCCCATATCCCAAGAGATGCTTTCCATGCTGATTTGGGCTCTGCTGGAGGATCTTATCAGGTTTTCTGCCACTTGGTGTGCTTTGATGCGGTGGCTTTATTTGCCGGGGCTGCTGCAGCTGGTGCAGGCGATGGAGAGCGGCCGGTGGGCTGGGCTGGTCCTCCCCGTTCAGCCCCTTCCCAGCCCCCAGCACCCCCAGTCACAGAGGGATGAGCAGGAGGAGGTGCCCCTGGGGCTCCCAGCCAGCCTGGAGGGTATCTGGGACGTTCACCCTTAGCCAGCAGGACCCCACCTGGCCAGAGAGACCATGGAGATGGCAAAACTTAACGAAAAGCAGGCAAAACTAGTAATAATAAAAGCCTTTCTCCCCATTTCCATGAGCCTCGTGCAATATTTAAGCCACGCAAAGGCAAGGCAAACTCACAGCACTCAGGGAACGTTTTATATCTCAACTGTGCTTTTCTGGGGGAAGGAGCCGAGTCTCTTCTCATTTTGCTTTCCTGAGGATTGGGAGTTTCCAAAAGCAAATCAGATGCCTTGAAAAATAGGCTAATGTGAGTGTGGGGATGTCACACACATCCACCAGCAAAACAGGCATTCGAGGCAGCCCAGCAATCCAGGTGCCCCTGGTTTGTGTAGCTCCAGGATGATGGTGGCCCATGTATGCTGGAGGAGTAGACTTGCCTTGTCACTTAATAAAAATATAAGCTGTCTGGGTGCAATCCTGCTCCTGCTGAGGTCTGTGAAGATGAAATTTCACTGCCTCAGTCTTCAATGAGATACTGGGTGAAGCTGGGCAATGGAGATGAGGCCAACAGAGAGGGTGGGAGAGAAGGATTAGAGGAGAGCAAACGTGGCCACATCCATCCACAGCTGTCAGACAGACACAAGAGGGAAAGCCAGACGGTTACACTGCGACAGCATTGACACAGCTAAAGGAAATATTTAACTGGACTCATTTGCCACGAGGTGTCATTGGAATTAAGAGCCAACACGTCCATGAAAGGATGAGGTGCTACATGGACCAGCACTGTGTTTAGTGAGGGACATAAACCACCACACTTCAGGGAGCGAGCCAGCCACGTTGGAGGGAGAGAAGGAAGGATGCTGTGGGCGGACAGGCACTTTCTGGTTTTCCCCATGGGGAAACACACCGGCAAAAAACATGGCTGGGTTTGCTGTTTGTCGCCCACGTGGTGGCATGGCAGTGCACCGCGGATCGCTGCTAGTAACTGTCTCCATGTGGCCATGTGGCACTTCTGCAGCAAACCAAGCTTCTTCCTCCACCTCTCACATCCCGCTGCTGTGGCTGGATCTGTCGGGACAATGTCCCTGTCCCTTTGCTTGCCCTGCCCCATGTGTGCTGGCAGGGCTTCATGAGCAGTGGTGGAACAACAGTGAGTCCCGTGGGCAACTGGGCAGCCTGCACCAGGTAGCCCACCCCACCATCACTGTGAGCACCTGAGGGACATGGAGATGTCCCTTCACAAGCCCAATAGTTCTGCCTCGGAAACTGCAGCTCGCAGTAAAACAGGGCAATTAGCCCTAATCATCCTGAATTATCAGGAGTCCTCCTCCATCCCTGTTTTTCTGCCTCTCCTTCTCCCAGAACTTTGCTCTCTTATTAATCGAAACAGAAACTTTCTGTCACCACTGATTGCATCGTCCAATGTCAGCTGCCTGGAAGGATAAAAATAAAAGATGGAAAGCGTGTGCCTTTGGTACAAATAAATAGGTGCCAGAGAAGGAAATCTAATTATGCAGTTATTGAATTAAATGGAACAAACTGCATTATGCCCACAAACTTCTGCCCTGATGAGGCATGGTCCCTGTTTGGCCAAGTGATGGGGTTTGGGCTGGGGAGCAGCTCCTGCCCCGTGCCATTGGGATTGTTGTGGATACCTGGGCTCATCCCCCCTTTTCTTGGTGAATTTGGCTGCTGGCAGAAGGAGGCCAGCATTAAAATGCTCTCATCGTCCGCTACAAATTTGCCATGCAAGAAAAAATTACTTTAGAGCAGATGAGCCTTATGGCTGGGCTGTGTCCTTCCCTACCGTACCTCTGCGGGACTAAATGGGACAAAGTGGAGCAGTTAAGGGACAAAAAGGAAAAGTTCACTGTGGATGTGTGTTACTCAAAAATAAAAGCCATGAGAAGTTTATACAGGAGGGAAGAAAATATGGATTTACAGCTGATAAAGGGTTTCAGGGAGGTCCCGGAGCCGAGCGCCCTGACGAACGCGCCGCAGCCTGGGAGCACCTCTAATTAGGATGAATTTCCCAGCTGCTGGAGTTAATGCATTATATATTGAAACCATTTGTGTTCATTTGTAGCAAATAATTACTTTAAAATGTTATCATTCATTTGGGTTATTTGACTTCTCTATTAATTCTATAAATAATTGTTCAAAAGATTGTGTTGAGGTCAGTGAAAATCATCAATATTACTCCGTTATTGGTTGATAAACACAGCGGAGCGGCTCCCTGTGGTTGGGGCAGCGGGGAGGTGGTGGCTGACCTGTTGGCATCACCGCGGACCCAGCCTGAGCCCTCCATCCCCACGGCCCCTCGGTGACACAGGGCACGCAGCGCATCTATGCTGAAAATCACCTTGTGCCTCAAACTTCGTGTCTCCCTCTTAATTGTTAGGAAACGCTGCAATTTCGATGTAAAGCTGCACCCATGTCCTTTCCTGCTTCCCCTTGCTGTAAATTTTCTGTTCTGTGAGACTGAAAAGAAAAAGCAATCTCCTTAATCACACCATTTGATAATACAAACAGAGGTACAAGGCAAAAGGCAGCAGAGCAATAAGCTCCTGCATCGTGTGCCCTTCAATCTGGCTTGATAAATGGAGATTTAGCCGGAAGATTTTTCATGCATTAGCATTAAAAGGGGAGCAAGGCTATTTTCTTTCCCTGCGAGGCGAGACAAAAGAGCCGTGCTTTTGGATTCGGCAACATTAGTCTTTATTTCAAGGGGGGGAAATTAAATAAATGAATCTGAAAGCGGGAAGGAGGGAAAAGCCTCAGTACAGAATTTTTAAAAATTATTTCTGGTGCTCTCCACATCTTCCTGATGTTTCAGCCAAGTCCATAAAGCATTAGGGAAACACGTGGACCCCATAAGCATCCCACCGGCTGTCCCTGGCCAGGCGCAGGGGTAGCAGCTCCCTCTTGCTGATGCTCCAACCCAGCAGGTTGCCAAAATTCTTTAAAAGTAACCCGCCAATTAGCTGATTCTCTCAGAAGAATTTATTCCGGATAAATCCAAAGGGAGAACTTAAAAGCTCTCTATGTTTAATTTGATCAAAGCTTTAATAACATCTGGCTGGATTTGTATGCAGGTGCCGCCGCGCTCCCAGGAGCGGGGCTGGAAATGGCCTCCCGGCACGCCGTGTTGGCCACGCTTGAGTGATTTCCCCAACAAGTTTGCACCGTTTGCCAGTAAAAAGGATGCTGTGGGGTTTCGGTGGCACAGGGCTGCTCCTGCAGGCACCCTCTGGGAGCTGGGTGTCCCACCGGCACCAATCCCCCCACCACCCATCCACAGAGGAGCGGAGGAGCTGACCCTGTCAGAGCCACTGTCATGAATTGGGGGAGAAGAAGGTGCTCTGGGAGGTGGCCGGGGGTGGCCAGGGGTGGGAGGGCAAAGGGGCAGGGGATGGGGGCTCGGACCCTCTTGCACCTCGTGTTGTCACGTCCCCTTTCTGCGGTGGGGCTTCTCCTGGGAAGGCATCACAGCAGCTGGCACCAGAGAGGGATTTCGCCACCCCTTAAATCACAGGAAGATGATTTAAGGGACCGAAAGCTTCAAGCCAGGACTTTTAACCGAAAAGACGCATCGATTTTCTGAAGCTGATGGAATAAAAGAATTACTGTGGTGCAAAAAAAAAAAAAAAAAAAAAAAAAAAATTTNNNNAAAAAAAAAGAAAGAAAACTTTGTTCAAAAAGCCACCTTGGCACGTGCTGTGCATCGGTGGGGCTGCTGCTCCCAGGCGCTGGAGACGATCCTCCTGCAGCCCCAACCTGCGCCGCCACGCAGGCATGTTTTTGGGTGCTCTGTGGTGGGAGCAGGTGGAGCCCAACATCTGGAAAGACACAGGACAATGTTCCCCCCATGCCGCTGGCAGACCCCCGGGCAGGCGGGGGGAATTTGGGCACCGCAGCTGGCTGCAGCCCAGCGAGGAGGGAGGCGTTATCTCTGCTCACCAGGAGGGACCGGATTTCCTTGCTGGCTTTTGTACAACGCCTCAGACATTTTAATCGCCCACCCCACACACCCCCCACCAGGGTTATCTCCATCTTGCAGACGAGGGATGGAGGACACCATGCGGGACCAGCACCGGGCCTCCCTCCCTCCGAGTCCCTCCTTTTGGGCATGCAGTCTCAGCCCCACTCTGGGGTTTGGGGACCAAATTGCATCCCTTGCACTGGGGAGACAAACGCCGATGCGATGAAGACAGGGAAGCAGCAAGAGGGGGTTTCTCTTTCCTCTGGGGGGTTTCCAGCCACCGGCAGCAGGGTGCTGGGAGGCTTCGCTCTCCCCGCTATCGACCCTGCTCCACTGGGTATGAAGAATTGAGCTCCCCCTTGCCCGTGGCCTGATCACCTGGCCACGGAGTCAACTGCTCGCTTTCTCACTCGCTTTCCCCGATGAATATTTCATACCTCCCCAGGGCGGCAGCGCAGCCTGGGCAGCCTGAGCGGCCAAGGCTTGCTGGGATTTAGGGGAGCACCCACTGTCCGCAGGGAGAGGATGGGGAAGGGCAGCACATTGTGCAGAAAATGCCTTGAAATGCGTCACCAGGTTGTCCCTGGTGCTCGCAGCCAGTCCAGTTTGGTGGCTGCATCTCTCAGAGAAAGGGCAAAAGGCAGGAGGGCTGCGGCTGTCGGAAAAAGCAAATGGGGGTCGCTTTTGGGATCAGCACGCATCCTGACCATTCTCAGCGCAGGATTTGGGCGATACCTGGGGGGAGCAGACGCCCACGCTGGTGGCAGCCTCTCACCCCAACGCCCCCCTGCCTGGCACTTTGCTTTCCCACTGGTGCCCAGGAAAACCCCCCAGAAACCACCCGCTCAGTGACCGTGAGGAGCTGGCAGTGTTTGCCCAGCCCTCCGCAAAGGCACTTGCTAATTCTCTACTTCTTCCTTAATTACACGAAAGCAATGGCCATTCTATCATCGCTTTACAACGCCACAGCTTAAATCCACTATTAAGGCAGGAGTGTTACGGCTCAGACATTTTAATTAACATGAATGATCTCACCTTTGTCCATAGCATCTTTTTACATGTTATTATATCAGGTAATTGTTAAACTACTCACTGGTTTAGAGAGGTCTGTACTTTCATTAAGATGTCCTGCATTTTCTGACCCAGCAGATTACCCACATTTTTAAGCCTAGTATTTTCAGGTGATTTGAGTTAAATCAATCTGCAAGAACCCATATTAATTATTTAAAGCGCCGGTGGTCTCAAGCTAGGAAATGGAGTTTGGTCAACGTTTCTCCAAATTTTAGGAGCTTCAAGGTGCTCCTGGAGCCTATTGACCAAAGCTATCAAAACTGAATAGTCTAAATTCATTTGAAGACTTTCCACGCTTGTGGGGAAAAAAACAGCATTCATTAATTTTTAACATCCCCTTTCTTGTTTCCTCTCTCACCAGAAAAAAGACTAGGAGAGAAATCAGGGGCTCTTCCCTCAGGAGAGGGAAGCCCTTCCAACTTTTTTGAGCTTTTTAGAAATGTTGCCCATGTTTTTTCAATGTGAAATTTCATTGAAAATGGCAGGGGAGGGGGTGTGAAATAAAACCCAGCCCAAAAACCCAACCCAGAAATCCTTTCAGGGCACACTCAGACGTGGATGAAACTGCTGCTTCTGACTGATTTTGGCCACTGGAAAATGCCAGTTGTCCTCTCAAATTGGGAAAAATTGAAATAATTTTGTGCAAGCTATTAGGACTGGCTAAAGCATCTCACCTGCACTCACCCCTCAGCCCTGAAAGCGGGCAGGGATCCTGCTTTGCCACTAAAACATGGCCCAGGGGGTGCAAGAGGCTCAATCCTTCCCTTCCCAAGGGCAGGTCCAGCTCCTGGGTGTGGAGAGTGATCATGTGAGAGCAAGACAGGCACAGGATGAGACTTTTGCCTCAGCTCAGCAAGGACCAAGGCACTGGGGAAACCCTGAACTTTGGTCTGAACACCTGAACCTTCATCTTCTCATCTTCCTCACCCTAGGTTGCTGCCTGAGAAACAGAAGTGGGACTGAATTAGGACAGACCAGGAAGGAAATCCCACCACCAGCCACTGACCTTCCCCATCAGCACTGGGAACATCACCTCTCCCCAGCCCACAGCAAGCACAAGCTGCAGCACCTAAGGAGTTTGATGGTTGCTCACCCTCCGTTATCACTGGAGGAGAAGCACCTGAAGGCCCCAAGCTGTTTGCAGATGACACCAAGCTGAGTGGTGCAGTTGACACGCCTGAGGGACGGGATGTCATCCAGAGGGACCTGGACAGGCTGGAGAGGTGGGCCTGTGCAAACCTCATGAGGTTCAACAAGGCCAAGTGCAAGGTCCTGCACCTGGGTCGGGGCAACCCCCGATATCAATACAGGCTGGGGGATGAGGGGATTGAGAGCAGCCCTGCGGAGAAGGACTTGGGGTACTGATGGATGAAAAGCTGGACATGAGCCAACAGTGTGCGCTTGCAGCCCAGAAGGCCAACCGTATCCTGGGCTGCATCAAAAGAAGCGTGGCCAGCAGGTCGAGGGAGGGGATTCTGCCCCTCTACTCTGCTCTGGTGAGACCCCACCTGGAGTACTGCGTCCAGCTCTGGAGCCCTCAGCACAAGAAGGACATGGAACTGTTGGAGCGAGTCCAGAAGAGGGCCACGAAAATGCTCCGAGGGCTGGAGCACCTCTCCTACGAGGACAGGCTGAGAGAGTTGGGGCTGTTCAGCCTGGAGAAGAGAAGGCTGCGGGGAGACCTTATTGCGGCCTTTCAGTACTTAAAGGGGGCCTATAGGAAAGATGGGGACAGGCTTTTTAGCAAGGCCTGTTGTGACAGGACAAGGGATAATGGTTTTAAACTAAAGGAGGGGAGATTTAGGCTAGATATAAGGAAGAAATTTTTTACAATGAGGGTGGTGAAGCACTGGGACAGGTTGCCCAGAGAGGTAGTGGACGTCCCATCCCTGGAAACATTCAAGGTCAGGTTGGACGGGGCTCTGGGCAACCTGATCTGGTTCATGATGTCCCTGCTCACTGCAGGGGGGTTGGACTAGATGACCTCTAGAGGTCCCTTCCAACCCAAAGCATTCTATGATTCTATGATTCTAATGGCCCTGCCCAGCCTCACCTGGGACCCACACCCACCCAGAGGCTCTGGAGCCCCATTTCAGCTCAGCCCTGGGCTAGTAGTCCTGGCTTCAGTCCTGCCTTCAGAGGCGACTTTAGACCCATGCTGTCACATCTCTCCAACTTTTGCTTCCAGCTGCTGGGCTCTGGTGAGACCCTGGCCCTGGTTCATGGCTCAGCTGTGTGTGGAGGTGTTGATGGACCCAGGTACCAGCCCCTGTAGGACTGCACCCCATCGGTAAGGGTCACCCTTGGCTCCCGGCATATCCTGCTGCTCTCCGACAGTAGGTTGCTGCACTTCGGATGGTGGTGAAGGCAACGTTGTGTGCTTACTGTATTGTTATACAGGATATGAATCTGGGGAAAAAAGAGCTGGAGGGCACCCTGGGTTAAGGGACTGTCTTAATTTTTGCCGTGTGTTTGACCAACCTGAGCGTGCACCTTTCGCAGGGCTGGGGTGGGTCTGCTGCAACATTGCCCATCCTGTGGGAGAGACGCATTTGAGTCACATGAACTGTGCGGGGTAAGGGCTGTTATTTTGTCCTGCTTCTAAAAAGAGCCTGTGCCACTGCTGGGCTCTGAGCCACGTCTGTAACTCCCGAATCCACCCCCAGAGGAGGGGGAGCGGGGAACAGCTCTGACCTGCAGACCTGTGGACGTGCCACCCGGGCATGGGGCTTCAGCAAGGCCCTTCTGTGGGCACAGGCAGCTCGGTGCTGCGGCGATGAGAGCTGTAGTTAACTGGGTTAATTATATTCATGTTGCTAGGAACACTGTGAATTATGTTAATAGCAGCATCTGGGGAAATTACATCTTCATTAATTGGTCCTGATTGCTTTTTGGCGGATGCGAGATGTTTTTAACTTTAACATGCAGGACAAAATTTATTGTAATCAGTGCATGCAGTAAATGCACAAATACTATTGCCTTGCCTTGCTAATTAACTCTCCGAAGAGGAAAAGATGGGAAAGACCTGCTTGGCCATCTCTTCCTTTCTCTCTTGCCCCAGCCAGGGTAGGCTTGTTTTCCATCAGTCTATGCTCTAGTGCTTCTTCTAATAGAATTTTAAACGTTATTTTGAAGTTAAAAATGGTAATAACAAGGCTGGCAGACAGAAAAGCAGCCATGGGGCTGGGGATGCTTCTGATGGCATGTATTGTATCCCGGAGTTGGCCTTATTGCTCTCTGGCCTTGATCTGCCCATGAGGCTCCTCCTCAGGGATGTAACTTGGTGGCAATCAGGCCTATTCACACGCTTAGTCAAGCATGTTGGTGATCCGGAGACCTCTGATCCCATCATGACCCTAGCTGGAAGAAGAGGAGGCTCGCCCAGGTTGGGTTGTCCCCAGGGGAGCACCGCTGGGTGGAAGATGGGGCTGGTGGGGTATCAGCAGAAGACAGCTGTGGCTAAAGCGACGATAATCTATGTGCAGTGCGTGGTGTCAATCTTTGCAATTCTTCAGCTTTTCAAGGTGGCAGCAAACAAGGAATTAAACCGCATTTCAATGAACTATCACTGTGTAGCAGAAATCTCTGTTTTTAACCGCGGCAGAGATCCTAATCTCTTCGGATAAAAACCCAAAGCTCTGAGTGAACGCAGAGCGGGGGCCAGAGGTAATGCATTACCTCCCCAGGGTAAAACAGGCTAAAATTCAGGCGAGGCATCGAGCTCCTTGTAACTTATGAGGCTGTTTGTCTGGGGATGGCAATAAGTTGTATTATGGCCCCGCTTGCTCTGCCTTCTATTTACACAACACCGTTTTTCATTTTAATGGTGGATTTTCAGCCAGCTTTGTTAGGGCTGCCGCTAATTGGACTGGATTCATGTGCCCTGCCAGGGCAGGACAAGGCTGGTGCTGGTTAAATGGGAAGGGTGACTTTTACTTTGAATGGGCATCGCCAGGCTTCAGGGAGCAGGAGGAGGGGGCATGGCAGGGGTGAGAGAGGAATTTAGGAACAAGTTTAACCCTCTTGCTGCCATGGAAGCTCAGAGGTGCCCTCCCCACGGTGGCGATGGGGCAGAGAGTGGCTCCACGTGAGTCAGCCCCCAGGGAGATGAAAACCCTTTTTGTGAGCAACCTTTCTGACCTGGAAGGATGCAGGCCCACCTCTTGCTGGGAAATTGGGTTTAAAAGTTCTTTGGTGCTTGAAGTGTCAGCTTCAGACCTTCATGAAGTGGTTTTCATGAAGGAATCAGAACTCATTGCTGGGACCATCTCACCAGAGCTTTGGAAGGCTCAAAGTTTGCAACCCCAAAACCTAGAGCTAGGTTTCACTGAGAAACTGTGACACGTGCTGAGCAGGGAGCTAGCTGTGTCTCTTCTATCACTCTGCCCCTGTAAATAGGTAAGCAATGACACAAGGACCGGGACAGCTGTAATGCATGTGAGATTTGGCTGCAAAGCAACGCTTCTGTCTTGTGGGACACTTACCTGCTGCAGGGCTCCCCAGGTCCCTTGGCACAGGGGCCCTGGGAAGTCAGAGAGCTCCTGGGTTTCTGCTTGCGTTCCTGGGGCCTCTGGGAGACTTTCACAAAAGTTCTCTCCCCATCCCTGACGCACAGCACCTGCCACTCCTGGTCCCTACGGCCCTACATCCTCCCCAGGGCCCTGGATGCTGTGGTCCTGCCAAGACAAATGTCCCAACGTGACCAGAGCTTCTAGCTCCCAGTCACCCCATTAAGACGGACAAACCCCACCAATTGGATGGAGAAATAAACGTCTAGCGGAGCATCCACTTGGGATGTCTCCAGAAACACAGCTCTGAAATGTGTGACTCTTTAGGCAGAGGTGCCATCGTCCCACTGCCCCTTCAGCTGATGTGGCAACATCTGTTCCCATCTCACTATGGGATCAGACCTCTTCGCCTGGAGGACAGAAAAGCATGGTGTAGAAGAGCTAGGCTCCTCTTCCTTGCCCGTTCAGATGAACATCGGGTGGTAAAACCAGGCCACCCATTTGCAATGGTCTTTCCCCATCAGTCACTGTTGTAGTAATACCAGAAATGTCAGGAAATTCCCCCAAAGAGGAAGCCTGTCCATGCCATACACCCGAACAGTTCCCATTTGTAACAAAGAAATGCAGCAAGGAGCTTACTAATTGGCAAAAGTACCACTTTGTAGCACTGCCTTTATTTTAAGAGGCAATTAGCACCGTGGAAGGATTCTCTCTCCCTCTTCAACATGCCACATTTGTTAGTTAAAACTTCAATCTATGGTTAACGCTATATCATAACATATGTCACGGCTCTGCAATTAAGCTGCTCTGTGGCATCAAGCAAACGGAGCCAGAGCCGAAGTCCCGAGAGATGTGCACGTGGGGGGAAGTAGTGCTGTGAAATAAGATGGTACCCACCGAAATGTAGTGGGGAGGTTTTCAGTGAAAGACTAAAACTCTGGAAGATGTAACTATTTGGGGTTTTCCCTTCCTGCTCTCTTGACAGGTGGGACTTTCTGATTTGGGTATGGTTTTTTCTTTGCAGACAAGCCAAGTGTAAATCCCTTTAGGGGAAGGCTGTGCTCAGGGCAGAGTAGGAACATCAGACAGCCTAGGGCAGACAAACCGGATTGGTCCATGAACCACTCTGTAAACCCAATTTTGAGGCAGGGAAGACCCGGGGTTTCCATCAGGCAATGGGGACGGATGGGACATGTGCGGGGAGACGAACATGCTGGCCAGGCTGCTGCTTGAACTGGCCCCTGGGCTGGAGCACAGCTTTAACTTCATCACTGAGCCATGCAGTGACAACCACTCATCGTCACTCTGCTAAAGCAGATATGATGAGCATGTCACCACTGTGACCACCCTGGTGATGGCTCCAGGCCACCGTCTCAGCTGTTGCCATGCCCACTGCTGACAGTGAGCAGGAGATACTCTTTGGGGCGGGGGGGAAAGTTTTCTTTTAGTGGTTGTGGAGGGCTAGGTGCTGGGTTCCTGCTCTTTGTTGAGCCACGCTGTCAACAGAGAGGTCAGAAATCATTTATTTTTAATGCTATGAATATGTAGAAACTTGTCTGAGCTTCTCCACCCAGTGGCCATGAATTTAGAAATGGTGTCAGAAATCACAGCATTCGGTACCCTGCAAATCGGGTCAGAGCTATAAATTTCTCTTATTGGTGTGCGAGCCATTTGCCATACATGACATTCTGAATTTGTGGTCATTTCTCTCTCTACCCGTGTGCCGAATGTATGACTGAGATTTTATATTGCGCCTCCGAGACACAAAGTCCTTCTGGCACTCTTGCCTAGCATCCTAAGCAGGCTCGCTCTCCTCCCTGTCCCCTTTGCTAATGGCTTCTGGCCACAGCCTGGCCCTTAAATCACCAGGCTGCACCTGGGCAGGCATAAGCTGCGACTCTCCCCAGACAGGGTATTTGTTTAGAGCGGTGAGCAATGCGCCCCTGAACACACACGGCTCAGCCTTGTGAGAATGGCTGCTCCTACACCGAGTCCGAGACGGGTTCTCTGACACAGGCACCGGAGCCTCTGCCCACGGGGGCAAGTCCTGTAAAGACCTTTGAAATGTTCAACGAGCCTTTTCAAGGACAGTCATTCTGAATACAAAGGGAGAAAATGTTCAGTGTGACATCGTGGGGGCTATGTTAAAATGATCTGTGCGTTGGGAGGAAAGCTTAAGCTAAGGAAGCTCACGTTGTGGGGACTGGAAGGCAGTGTCGCCGTCCATCTCCTCCCCTTTACTGCCTGTGCTTTTCCTCCCCACCTATATCTGGTCTAGATATAAAAGCTTTTTTATTGCACGACTATTTTTGCTCAGTGAATTAAAACGAAGCATTTGCAGCCCTTCCTCCCCATTGCAACTGCCCCCAGCAGCATCGATCCCTCTGGTCAGCCTGGGAAAGGAGACAAGTGCGGCAGCGGGAGGGAAGCCGGCTGTCGCTAAAGCACAGCTCTGCTGAGATGCCCCCGTGTATTGAAATGGGCTGCAATATTCTACGGATCTGCTCCCTCGGAGCCTGGCGAATCACTGAAGGCAGCAGATGTGGCTAAGATGTTTCCTAACTAATTTTTAATCCTTTTGGTACAGCAGTGCCAACACACAAACATGAACTGCATCAACTCAGGACCGTTTATTAAATTCTGGTCTTGTCGCAGTGGTGCAACCCCATTGAGACAGTTTGGTGTATTAACATAAAACAAGAAAAGTGGATTTTTCTCAGATGCTGCTGAGAATCGCACCTTGCCTGCAGGCTGCTGCTGAAAATGATAAATAGGTGTCATCAGGGTCTGAGCCCAATTACGAGGGTAGAGCAGGACATTTGAAACTGCACACTTTGGGTCAAAGACAGAGCTGATATGGCCCCTACTACTAACTCAGTCACTTTCAAAGCCAAGGTCTCCAGCAAACTATGTGTACTGCTTTGTTTCCTCTTTCCTTCCCAACCAGCCACAGGATGAGAGCTAAACCCTGCCCCATCCAGTAGCTGAAGTAACCGCACCCAAAAGGGCCCATCAGGATAAGGTTTCTGTGCTTGCTAAATGTGAACCTTTGAGCCTTTTCAATTTAATCCTTTTCCAAGTGTATTAGGGGGTTTTCTTGGGGGGAGGGGGTGTTAAATGGCAAGGTTACCTGGATTTCTGACCTGTTGGTGCATATCTAGAGCACTTACCATCATCCATCGGAGCCCTGCCAACTCGCAATCTGTATAAAAGCAGAGAGAAAGCACCTTTGCCATCACTGATTTTTCAACTATATATTGCTGGAAGCTGATATTTGTGAAAACAGCACTAGCTTCACATATTTAGCAGGGAATAGGTATTGGGCAGAGGAAATATCAGTAAATAGAGGGCTGGTGGTGCAGGGTTATGAATGTGGAAACAGGTTAACGATAGAAACTGGTTTGTAGGTGCTAGTGGACACGAGCAAAGGTCAGTTTCGAAAGCAAAGGCTTCACAGGAGTTGTCCCAGAAGAACCCCTCTGAACCTATGGCTAGGGCAAACACCATTCTCGGTTGCCACTGCAGATGGAAGGCAGAGGAGGTGAGAGCATCCCAGAAGATCTCGGCAGCTTTCTTTCCAGTTTTTTCTTTTTTTCAAGCCTCCATGCACAGCTTCAGTGTTAACCCATCTTCTTCCCTATATTTTCAAGTTCCCTAACCTTTTAATCAAAGGACCACACAGCCTTCAAAAACAAATCCAAGGACTCCTATACTTTGAAGAAAGGATGGTCTTGTACAGTAACCACTTACAACCAAAAGAAAAAAAAAGTCATTACATTTTGATTGTTATGGTAGAGAGTAGGACAGAGGCTAGAAAGTCATAACTGCTTGGTTTTGTTCCTTAGAGATAGGGAACCGTGCTCATCTGGCTTTAAATAAATCATAACAGTAACTTCCCGATGGCCTTTTGTCTCCCAGCTTCAAGTGTTTCTGAACCAGATGAAGGCCTCTTTCTTGCTAAGGCCTTTTGTCTCACTCTCTCCCAGAGCTTTGTGACAAAACTTACCCTATTTTGTAGAAGGAAGTAGATGCATTAGTGAGTGCAGTACCTCTTGGCTCAGGTTAGGCTTATTTGAACTTACTATTTCTAAAGTGGACAACTGATCACTTATTGACCGTTTCACTTTAAATGTGGTCAAGGGCTGCAGTCCACAGTCAGTCAGTCTACCTTCTACTCTTAGTACTCCTCTGCTATGTAACCACCTCCTGAATCTGTTGTCAAGCCAAGAAGATGCTACTCTGCATCTTCTCAGCCCTAGGAAGTGCAATGTTGAAGGACAGCACAGAAACGCCTTTTCAGCCCTCCAGATGCTGACTAGCTTTGGCAGTGGAGGGGTGTGAGTAAGTGCAGGGTTCGGTGTCTCTGGTATGCCTCTTAAGGACTTAAGTTGCCCACCCTGAGGCCCAGAGCACTAATCTTTCTGCTGGGGTGAGTCTTCCTCTGGGGAAGGTGCAAACTGCAATCCCCATGCCTGTGGGGAAACTACTTGAACACAGGCATAGACCAAATGCATCTAGCTTCAAGTCTGCTTTCCAGTTCTGACCCCAGCTGTGAAGCATTAAGTGCTGCAGTCCCTCTTCAATCCGGCTAAGCCACATTCATTCCTAGTGACTGATGCTTGCAGGATTCACCGTTGTGGTGAGGGATGCCTTGAGACCAGAGCTGGTTTGCCTGGTACCTGGGGCAGTGAGGGTGCTCAGACTGAAGCTGTCAGTCAGTACAGTTAGGCTGCTCCTGTTTAAAAGAAAGAGGGGAAAANCCCTGCAAGAACACGACACACCCTCTTCTGGCAGTTTAGGTCTAGCAAACTTAATCCAGGAGGAATTACAGCCCATGCTGTTACCCCCTGAAAGGCAGAGCCTGCTTGTTTCTGCACAGCTGTCCCCAGCCCATGCTCAGAGCTGTAGAACATTTTAAAGATCCCATCCACACAACAAAGTGGGATTATAACTGCGTAAACTCTGTTTTGTTCGTAACACCGAGGAGCTCTCTGACTAAACACACCGTTCTCTTCCCAGCCATCAGCCAGTTATTCTTTCAGCTCAATTTCAATCTGCCACTTAAGCATTAACTGTGTCTGTCTGTACCTAAAAATTATTTGAAATGAAACATTCAATTATTACTGAGTTTAAACACCTAGAACAAGGCTGCCATTCGATTTCTTTATTTCAGAAATGATAAAGCACTCTGGCACTAAACTCTTGTTCTCTCCAACAGCAGCTGAGCCACTAAACTGATGACATGCGGATTAACCAAACAGTCTAGCAAATCATTGGTAGAAAGGGCTGTTTGTGAGGCATTTGGACTGCTGTCTGAATCCATTTGATGTGCATGCGTTCCACAGTCATTACTCATTACCAATTGCTTCCTGGTGCAGTGTAATTTTCCAAAATGTCCTCCTTCATTTTCATGGAGAAGATCTCTACCATCACTTTCAACTGTAACCGCACCCATCAAGCTTGTTTGAGATTGTGGTAAAACTTGAATAAGATGAGGCCCAAAAGGTATTTTCTGCAACTTTTCTGCTTTAAGTGTTGAAAAGCCAAATTCATGGGTTAGTAACCTGCAGCCCTCTGGTTCACAGCCAACTTCCCTTTTCCTCCTCTTGCATGAGGCGCTTGTCCTTTGCTCTGCACCAGTGCTGCTGGGGTGTGCCTGCTCTGACACACTTGCCTTTTGACACTTGAAATATGCAGACACTGCTTTATTCAGGTACTGAAGATTGATTTCATGGGATGTTGCCTCAACCTAAGAAAACACCCAGGATACACTCAGTTAAAAGCAGATATGTTTCAATTCAGTGTTGCATGATTATCTTCCATGAATTACTTTTGCTACTTGAAGGGAAGGAATTTAAAATTATTTTTCTCAAGCAGCAGAAAGACTCAGGGGGAGCTAAGCAAAATGTCAGTAATTCTCTGTTATCACTGCTATAATGGGAGCAAGAGAGGGCTTACCTCTGTGGGATTTAGCCAGAGATCTCCATCACTGGGATTTTCTGCTGATTTTATGGCACATACCAGCATTCGAGTTATTGCTTCTTCTACACGGGCTTCATGATCTGCATCCTGTCTCAAGGGAACAGAAGTGTTTGGAGATAGGTTAGCACTCGGGTCTCTGCAGAAACGTGGAAGTTCTTGGGAAGAACTAAATGGATGGCCTTAGTTTGAAAGCCATACTCATGTATGTGAAGTCAGTGAAAGGCTTCAGACTTTTGATGCTCCTACACATGCGTACAGCGCCCATGTGAGTAACAGTACAGAAATTATTTAAGGTGTTGTACTCTTGGTATTCATCCTGGTCTGCTGAATAACAGGGTTGTACCGATTGCATGAGAGTATGTTAGGAAGCAAGGAATACTTTGAGTAGCTCACATCCAGCTGAAAACAAATTAAACTTTTACTCTAAAGTCTTGCCAACATAGTTAATGGTTTCACTAGGACTATAAATGTTGGCACAATTCACATCTGTCAATATGAAAGCAGCTGCTAACAGCTGCAAGCAAGAACTGCTTGATTTGGTAATGAAGTGTTCTCAGTATTGTCTTTCAGCATCCATGTCACAATTTATTTTTGCAGATGGATGGCCCAACACCTAACAGTGCTGTCATCATCAGCTGTAGGGATAACTTCTGTGAGGAACTTTCACCTGGGTTGCAGTAACACTTTCTATGGCAGCTTTTGATATTTGGGGAGGGGGAGCGTCTGTGTCGTTCATCAGCAAGATCCAGCAAACACTCCTCTGCTCATAATGCCATACACAACTACCCGCTCTCGCTGTCACCAAACAGGATCTTGGTGACTTCTGCAAGACCTTTATGACCAGAAAAACCATGGAGTTTAGCTCTGCTTTTTTTTTTTTTTTCTTGCGGCACATAAGAACAGCTAGAAATGCTATAGCTAACACACCACCCAGCCACCTGGGAGTTACCAGCCTGGCACAACTGACCCAGTCCTGACCTGCTGCTCCAGAGGGGGACCATTTGTGAGGCACAGCTTAGGGTGCAATGTGTGTGTTGACATCAGGGTCTTTCCAAGCACAGGGCACGCAGCTAGTTCTTCCGAATTACCTCAAAGGCTACTCAAACTTAAGGCAGGCTTAAATGGTTGCTCTACAACATTGTTGGTGCTTTCTCTGGCACTGGATGCAGCCTGACTGTACTTAGGGCTATATAAGAACTCGGTATGGGCTGTCAGGCTGCTGTCCTTTCTAAATACATAGTCTCATCTGGAAAATTTCTCCATGAGGGGAACACCCAAGTGAGTTCCTCTATTCTGCAAATGCTTGGTTTGATGTTGGTGTAAGAAATGTATCCTGTAGTCTTTGAACAGCAGTTGAACGTATGTATTCATTCCCCTGCAGATTTCCAGTCTAATAAAGGTGTTTTTTTTTTTNTATTTTAGCGAGGCAGCGAGGCCATTTCAACAGGTCTTTTTTATATTAAGTGAGGATTAATGATAAAGTAATTTGAATCAGAAAACCTTCTGGAGCATTGAGATGATATCCCTGGAACCATCCCATACATACTGGTTAACATGAGCAAGAAAAATCAAAGCCTGGGGAAAAGAAAATTAATTAAGTACTTGAGAAAATCCAACTCCAGGCAAATGAAAACTATCACAGAGAAATGAAAATTCAAAAATCTTCTGCCACCTCCTTCCTATCATGTTAATTTGATTTAAATTCTAATTTAGCTTTGCATGTAAGCACATGCTTGAGGTGAAGCTGCTGTTTTGTTGTCCCCTATTCAGCACAAAGCTAGCTAGTCCATAAGAAATTGGACATGAAAAGTTTAGCTTGTGTTTAAATGTTTGCCTGATTGAGGTAAACTCACATGTGATTTCTGCTGAATTGGGGCTTCAGATCTGGAACCTTGGAAGGTTCTTCAGGAAAAACTGTATCCATAAAGGCTCTTCCCTCACCAGCCTCTGAATACAGCACACCCAATAGGGCTGAACCTGGCAGGCAAGGGACAAAATGCTTCAGCATTGATCCTTACAAAAGTTCCTGCTCAATGTAGCTAAGTAGGAAATGGAGCTTGAGTTCTGAGTGGCATAATTTCTCTGCTTGGGTCGTATTCCTTTTGCCGTTTTCTTGCCAGAGATGCTTCTTTTTTTCTCCCCCCACTTTCTCTAGCAAAAACCTTGAATTGAATGTTGTGCTACTGGCAAAGCTTAGCTGCATTTTAGTGGTGGCTGACAAATGATGCTAGTAGAACATGCAAGTCTGCAAAGTTTTCTGGGATCCTGAGGATAAAAGATGCTATGTAAATGTAAGCACCATTAAAACTGCTCAAAAGTGTCTCATGAGGCCCTCAAATCTGGGACAGGATTATTTGTGTCAGTTTTCCTACTCTTTATAATATATGCAAACATGGAAGTGCTGCATCACCATGACATAAAAAGGAAAATACCAGTTCAATCCAAGAGTTTATGCTGACAGTGATGGGGTCAATGGATTCCACATAGTGCCACCAGTGCCTTGGAACGAGCAGGACCTGGAATCAGAGACATGACATTAGGGTACTAGCAGAGGCTTGAAGAAAGATAAAGTGTTTTAATTGAGGTGATGTGGGATGCAGAGAAAGAATGAGGCAAGGAATAGGGGTGGGTGGTGATCTTTATTTCTTTCTCCTAAAGAGCCTTTTCTCAAGACTTAAATGCCTGCTCTCTCCTCCCACTGCATCAATATTATCATATAAGGAGTAGACATGATCCAGAACTCTCTCTCATCCAGACTCCTCCTCATGTGAAGCAGGATTGTAACCTCATAGCTGTTTAGGTAAGCAAGGTCTGGCTGTGTAAAGGGAGTGCAGCTGGTGTAGCAGTAGAGCAGGGCTTTAGAGAAAGTCTCAGCCAAGCAAGAATTCTTTTGTAGACTCTCCAACTGAGCAGACTTCCCAGTTCCTTTAAGAAGGGCTGCCAGCTGGCTTCCCCAAAAAGCCAGTACCCTAATGAGCATCTAGGCGATTAACAATACGGAGCTTTAATTCTGGTAAATACTCACCAGTATTAAACTTGTCACTTTTAGTAGGTAGGCTTTTAAAAGAAGGTGTCCCAGAAATCATGACAATCTAGTTTAGATCACAGCTTTGCAACTATATCAGGATGATAGCTGTGACATAAAATTGATTCTAACCCATAGCTTTTATGGTACCGAGACATTAATGTTGTTTTGATGATATAGTACAAGCTTTACAGATTACTGAACATTAGATTAACATAGAGCTATCAAGAAAAGCATAAAAGATGTTTTTTGACAGGGAATAAAAATGGTCAGAGACGGATGAAAATATATACTTCAGAACGGAGAAAGTGAAGCAATGATGTGTATCTGAATTGCAGACAACTCTTTTTCTTGGTAGACACAAATTACTTAAAAGAATGTTCTGCTACCTAGATAGCCCTGCGCTTCGTTATATCAAAACCTAGCTAATGAGAAAATGTCTGTGTAGGAAACAATGACTGAGGCCCTAGTCCTGCGAACACTTACTTACAAGACAGTCAGAGCAGAGTCATTTTTGGGCCACAGGACAAAATGTTCTCTACAGGTTTCAATTTAAGTCAAACAAAAAAAGCATTGGCTCTCTAAAGGTCAAAAACATTTGGAAATTGTACTTTAATCCAGTACAGCATACAAAACAGAGAAAGAGGTCAGTCTGTGGAGGGCCATTATTTAAAAAATATCACCAATTAGTTATTCCCGACATCTAAAAGTGTATGAAACCCTGCACAGACTGAAGCCAAAACATGTTTTCTACACAAAAGTTTCAGAGCAGTGATTTTATCATAGAAACCTACACTTTAAATGAGAAGTGCAGTTGCATTAGCTGCAATGGGTTTATCTGTTAGCAGATGTTTGCCCGTGTTTCACTGATGGCAGAATCATACAAAAGCCACTCATCTGCTCTATAGGGGATCTTCCATTGCACTCTGTTAAAGAATCTGGGTGCCGTCCAAATGACAGGGTATAATGACAAAGCCTGGAAAATTTTGGTGTACAGCAGAAGGAGGCATAGCTTCTGGAGTAAGTAGCTGTTTCCAACAATGGGGCCCTTACTGTGAGACTTGCCTAGGAAGAGTGAGCTTGCAACATGCTGGAGAAGTGGATGAAGACACTAGGGAATTGGGGTGTTGTGCAGAGGGAGTATGTAGCAAGGGAACAAAAGCAAGAGGCAAATTAAGGGAAGTGTATAAATGTTTCAGAAAGAGGGGCTGCCTGTAAAAACCAAGATAGTCCTTCTATGACCAGGTGACCCACCTAGTGAATGAGGGAAAGGCTGTGGATGTTATCCACCTGGACTTTAGTAAAGCCTTCGACACTGTCTCCCACAGCATTCTCCTAGAGAAGCTGGCGGCTCATGGCTTAGACAGGTGTACTCTTTGCTGGGTTAAAAACTGGCTGGATGGCTGAGCCCAGAGAGTTGTGGTGAATGGAGTTAAATCCAGTTGGTGACCGGTCACAAGCGACATTCCCCAGGGCTCAGTGTTGGGGCCAGCCTTGTTTAATATCTTTATCAGTGATCTGGATGAGGGTATTGACTGCACCCTCAGTAAGTTTGCGGATGACAGCAAATTGGGTGCGAGTGTCGATCTGCTTGAGGGTAGGAAGGCTCTGCACAGGGATCTGGATAGGTTGGATCAATGGGCCGAGGTCAACTGTACGAGGTTTAACAAGGCCAAGTGCCGGGTCCTGCACTTGGGTCACAACAACCCCATGCAACGCTACAGGCTTGAGGATGAGTGGCTGGAAAGCTGCCTGGCAGAAAAGGACCTGGGGGTGCCGGCTGACAGCCCGCTGAACATGAGCCAGCAGTGTGCGCAGGTGGCCAAGAAGGCCAACAGCGTCCTGGCTTGTATCAGGAATAGTGTGGCCAGGAGGACCAGGGAAGTGATCGTGCCCTGGTCCTCGGCACTGGTGAGGCCGCACCTCGAGTACTGTGTTCAGTTTTGGGACCCTCTCTACAAGAAGGACATTGAGTTGCTGGAGCGTGTTCAGAGAAGGGCAACAAAGCTGGTGAAGGGTCTGGAGCACAAGTCTTATGAGGAGCAGCTGAGGGATCTGGGGTTGTTTAGCCTGGAGAAGAGAAGGCTGAGGGGAGACCTTATCGCGCTCTCTACAACTGCCTGAAAGGAGGCCGTAGTGAGCTGGGTGTTGGTCTCTTCTCCCAAGTAACAAGTGATAGGATGAGAGGAAATGGCCTCAAGTTGCATCAGGGGAGGTTTAGATTGGATATTAGGAAAAATTTCTTTACTGAAAGAGTGGTCAAGCATTGGAACAGGCTGCCCAGGGAGGTGGTGGAGTCACCATCCCTGGAGGCGTTCAAAAAACATGTAGACGTGGCACTTTGGGACATGGTTTAGTAGGCATGGTGGTGTTGGGTTGACAGTTGGACTAGATGATCTTAGAGGTCTTTTCCAACCTTAATGATTCTATGAAATTAGGAATGGAACGTGCTGGCTCAACATGATTCATGTGCAAAGCAGAGACAGAATTGCTTTGGAAAGACAAGGTATAGCTAGGAGGAAAATACACCCCACCCCCCAACTAGTCCAGTCTTTTCAAACCAAAGAGAAACTTGGTCTTTGGAGAGACTAATCAGATTTTACTTGCCAGCAGGTTAAGGGTAGTAACTGCAAAGCTGTGTGTGTCTGCAGCTGGCACTGTTTGCTGATGCATTTTATAGAGGAGCTACAGAGCTGTGACTCAAAGAGGCAAAACAGGTACCATAAAGATACTTGCTCTCCCTCTTTATTTTTGGGCAAGCTTACGTTTGTTAAAATAAGGATTTATGGCAGCAAGAACATTGAAATTATCAAAAAGCAAAAGGACTAAAACTTTAAGGAAGATGAAGAAATGGAAAAAAGTAATTAAAACAAAAAAATACAGCTGGTGAGGGAGCAGCAGGACTAACAGAAGACCAAAAAAATAATCCAGCAAAGAGAGGAGTAGGATTCTTCTACCTTTACAAACTAGTAGTATTCTAGGTTTGCAGACTAGAAGCAAAAAAAAACCCCACAACAAAACCAAAACAAAAACCCACCTCCACCCCCCCAACTATAAATTCCACAATAAAATAAAGCAGACTCCCATCTGTTTATGAATATGGGACACAGATTTAGCTACATTTGAAATGACATTTCAAGAGGAAATGTGAAAGTAAACCACAGTGAAATAACACACACACAAAAATGCAGCAAACGTTTTACAGGGAAAATGTAAAGTGCAAAGGCAAGACAAAACCATACCAAGCTAAGCGATAATTTTGTGTTAGCCTGCTTTCTACAGAGATATATCTAGCTTTGTGGGCTGGGAAGATGCTGATCTAAACAGCAATCAGATAATTTTAATATTTAGGCTAGTGACAGGCAAATATAGCAGATGAAGTCAAAGTAGGACAGAAATCCCAGAAAAGATAAAGTGAAATTCTAGTCTGTAACAGGAGGAAAGAAACCAAGAGAACAGTTGGGAGAGCAAGTGGAGCAACGCTGAAGACTTGTACAGCACAGAGAACAGAACAGGTTTAAATTCTCAGTGGACATGATTAACTTGATACAGTGTAAAGGTAGGGCAAAGGTGGAATTGCTTCAAAAAGAGAGCATACCCTGAAGTGAAATATTATACCAAGAAATTCCTCCTCATTAGGAAAAGATATTTGGGTAAATGCACAAGAAAAGGAAGCACCAAAGAATGCCAGTGTGATGGGAAGAAAAAGATGGGGAGCTGTGGGGGGACCCAAGCAAATCCTAGAGCTGCTTGCAACCCTGGCAATGAAAAATAAAATAAATAAATGCATAGCCAACTCTGTGGGAGCACCACGTGAGGACTCCGTGGGAGTGCTGCCACCCCAGCCCACACCCCGTCCCAGCCGGTGCCTGGCTGCCCTGGTGCTAGGGAGGTGATCCTTACCCTGCCTCCCTCCTGGGCTGGTGTCTTCCCACCTGCTGAAACAGAGCGCCCAGGGCCATGGACAGCAGAAACACGGACACAGCCCTGGGGGGAAGCACTGTGAACAGGAAGGGAATGGGGCTGTGACCATGCTGGGTCCGTGGGGACCCAGGTGAGGGACTGAGGGATGCTCAGGGAAGAGGTGGAAAAGTAGAGTCAGGAACTGGCAGCTTTCACCTTCGGTTTGCTCGACTTTTTGGGCGCTCATGGGGTTCTCCATGTGTGTTGCAGGCTGAGCGGTGTTTTCATCACCAAATTCTCTGTCTCTTCTGTGACGGGGATGATACTTTTGGTGTCTAGAGGATGAGCTGGGCTGTCTGCCATGTTGAACAGAGCCTTCCCTATGGAGTGACTTGGGGCCAGCTCTGTAGTCTCCCACACGAAAATCCCTTCTTCCTTCCCCAAAACAGAATTATCAACCATCTATTATGCATAATGCTGCAGACAACTCTGAATTCTCCCTTACTAAAATCACTTAAACTCTTTTCCAACAAAAGCAGTTTTTCACTGCAAACCCTTTTAAAAAATATTTTATATATTTTGAACTGGAACATTTTATTGCCTTTTAAAAAATTTTAATTACTGCATTTCCTGACTTACTACAACACCTTTTTTTTTTATTTTTCTTGATTATTGAGACCATCTGTTCTGCTGCTCCCCACTTTAAGCCCAATCTGAAGTTCTCATCCCTTTTCTTTAAAAGTGGCACATAGTGAAATCCCTCCCTGACTTCATGAAGATTTCTGCTTAGGGTTGGGCTAGAAGTCAGAGGTCTGCCTGCACTGTTGTGAGCTCTGGCTGCCAAACAGGATCCCATGGTCTGTTAGATACTGCAGCAGAACAGAAAGAGAAAACCTTGCAGCTATACACAGGAACTTAGTGATAACTGTAGTTGTGGACACAGACTGAATTTGAGACATGTTTCTTTAGATTTTCAGAAGGCAGGCAAGAAAACCAGGGGAGAAGAGCTTCTGAGCAGCAGACCACAGTGAGAGACAGTAAGCAATAATGTCGATCATTTAAAAATCACTCTTCCCATACTGTAACATTTTTCAAGGCTGGAAGGGAGCATCCTTCTTGGACTCAATGTGCCTCTGAGACTAGCTCAGTTAGGCCTTTCCTCGCATCTCTGGTGTCTAGAGCTGCACTGCAGCTCCTCTGGCTCCAGGCTGCACCTGGGATACAGGGCCAGGAAGCAGGAGAGCCGGCAGCAGGGCAGCCGAGTGCTGCCTGTAACACCATCGGTCCTGGTGTCCACTACCCCTCCTGTCTGGGGTAGCGTGAGAGGGAATGGCATTGCTCATGGGAGCCCAGTGTACAAGGTGCTTGTTCTCCTTTAGGAGGTCAGATGTGCGGAGCCTCACGTCTGCCTTCAGACAAGCTGAGACACGCTGCCTCGTCTTTTTACCATTGTCTAGTTACATGGATATGCATTAAGAGGAAGATGGATTAAGAACAATTACATTAGCGAGCAGAAAGGAAGCAAGAAGCTGGTGAGAAGTGGGGCAGAGGAAAGAATGATCAGTGATTTTGTATTTGTATAGCATCTCAGTTTTTTGTAGCCTTTTCAGGTGGGATTCATCTCTCCTATTTTTAATCATCAAGAAAGTTAGGCATCTGTGTGCACAGGCTTCTTTTATAGTCTGTGCTGAAGGACAAGATGGGATGAATGTTCCTGCAGGACTGTAATTGTATAAAACAGGGAAGATGAATCGCCTTGTAGAGGTGCCAGGTTCTTCCCACTGATGGCAGACAGGACATCTGTCCTGGATGGGGTTTAAGCTGAGGGTAGCAGATCTTACCCTACCTCTCGTAACACTTGTCCCAGAGTGTGGGGTGGAAGATACTAGAAACAGACATATTTTGCCCCATTTGCGATCTTTTAAGCAGTATTTGTATATTTGTGAAAACAATCAAGGTGTTACTAGAAATATTGCAGAATTTATGAACAAATAAAACAAAATACTAATGGTTTGGGTGAAAACTCACTAGTTCAGTGAGCACAAATCCACCAGCAGTCAACCTTCTGCTCCATACTTACCACTCAGCCTTGCAACCATCACATAGGTGACCAGGTCCAAATATTTATGAGGAGCCCCTACATTTGTGTGATATAACTTGAGCTTGTGACATGATGGATGTAGTCATGTACAGCTACAAACCTAAAACTACTCAGCTGCCTATTTAAATAAGTTATATATCTAAATGTTATCATAATTTGTATTGAGAACAGATCACTAATGTATAACCAGAAGTTGTATTAAGACCTCTGGGGAAATTCAGCCCACAGCCACTGGTCAAGTACAGGACGAAACCTTATAAAACCTGAAGCCTCAGCCAACTACCTAAATTCATAACAGAGATTCACCTCTGAACAGTACAGCGAAAGGGTACAAAGGATGCAACTGAAGTACGCATTGTGCATTGGTACGATGTTATAGGAAGGAATTCCGCTTTAAAGCTTTAATGGGTGTAGAAAAATGGCTTGTAGCAAACAACGACCAGAAGGTGGCATTAGACACATAAAGTTTTTGATATTCAAAGCTGCACTCACCTTACATGCAGTTGCTCTCCTGAATGCCTAAGAACACCTTTGTCTTTATTTTTCATCCCTTTATTGTTACAATATCTAATCCAAAATGTTCTGCATACCCTCTGGGAAGGAGTGGAGATGCTATGTATTATCACAAAATAAAGCTGGCTGCAAATTTTGCAGCAATGATATTAATTCTGTATGAAAACCACTGCCAAGCACGTATCAAGATTGTTATTATTTAGGGATTCTCTCCCTTGTTAACAAAGGAGTTCTTCTAGGTCATTTCTTTCCTCCATCTAACAGCAGCAGTCCCCAGCCACCTGCCCCATAAGCTTCTGGATGAGATGCTGGAAAGCACCACCCAAAAGGCGCTGATAAAATGGATAAAGGCAATACCTCACTGCTCCATCATTGCCTCTACATTACTTTCTCCCCAGAAATACAAACAGTATCTCCTTCACAGCAATGCAGACAACTTGTATTACTGAGCTGGCTCAAGATCTTTATTCCTAGCAAGATTAACTTGTAAGTGCTTTAAGCCTAATTAAAATTAAGATCATATTAAAGGTTCAGTACCATACTTGATCATTCCAAAGGAGATTATAAATTGAAATAGTGTTGGGGATCATGGATAATGCAGTGCTGAATGGATGTGGCATTTTTATCAACAGTAAAAATTTGTTCTTTGTGCTTTAAATTATTGAACACTGCAACCTTACAAAGTGCAGAATGTGAAACTAATCATTTTCTCTAGGAGTACAACTAGGAGCTAATGTAGTGCAAACAATGAAGGCTGATCACAGATTCCCCATTTGCAATTGTACCAGCAGAAAAGCATACTCCTCCTAGTTAACAGACATCATCCTCTTGTTGGAAACTACTATCCTGCCCCAGTCTGCCATCTCACCAGTTCACAGGAGTGCTCCTCACTCTGCCTCCTCAAAATTACCTAGATTAGCAAAAATCCGTTCTTTCAATTGTTGAAGGGTTTGCCAACTAGGGGCAAGGGAGCACTCACACAAGTCACTGAGCTGACAGGTCAAAAGAGGTGACAACGTCTGGTAGGAGATGAGTGAAAAGGTGCTACAAGTGGCAATTCCGCTGTCTTAAGTGGTCAGAGCAATGAACGTTGCAAAAATCCTTTGGAAAGGCCTGACAGTTTGAGATGCGCAGGAGTGCTTTACAAGGACATGCACTGCTGAACAAATGAAAAAGGGTAATTCAGGCTCCAAATACAGACCATGTTGATTAAATAAAGAAGGATGCTATTTACGGCAGAAGACTAGGAATTAAGAGTCCTGAGCCCTACTCTCATACTGCTGCTGACTGCCTGTGTGACTATAAGGCAGGCACTTAAAACTGAACTTTCTCAGTAAAACAGGGTTAATAATACCCTCACATCCTTGTAAAGTACCGCGAAACCTCTGGATGGTGTGTGCTCTAAGTGCAAGTATCATCATTATAATACTCTGCTATTAAAGCAACAAGTTGGGCCAATGTTCCCCGGTGAAGGTCATTCACTATCAAAATATGAGTTCCTTTGCTGGCTCTACATGGTCATTAACCAAACACACTTTATGGAACATACTGGTTTCAGAGTAGACAGGTTGGAGTACTGCTCAAGAAAGTTTTAAAACAGAGACATTGGAGGTGATTGCAAGAAATGCGATAGAATTGGGCAGCCGACTGAACTGACTCTCCAAATGTTTGTGGTTTTTGTACAAAAGAGGCTGGTAAAATAACTGTGAGCAAAGAAAGTTCCCGTGCCGAGAGAAATGTATCAAGCCTGAGCGCAGACTGTAGGGAGAGAGAAGTTCTACAGTCAATTTGTTAGGATTTCCTAGGCCTTAATTAGCTAGTTAAATAATTTACTAGAATCTTTAAAGTAATGTAAAGCTTGTATGTGAATGGTACCTGTCCTGGACTGAGTGTAACCACATGGGCTGTTGTGTTCCTAAACTCAGGAAAGCGTTTCAGATCAGGGTTGGCAATGTTGACTTTGCTGAATATGCTGGATTCCTCATAAGGGATCCTGGTGGGATAAAGGAAACTGGTGTCACCAGGTGGGAAGAGGTGCCATCTCTTCCTGAAAATAGAGAGAAGATAAAAATGTATTCAGTGCATGTCAGTTACAGCAAAGAACTAAAGGCAGTAGCAAGGTTTTCAATAAAACATAACTCTGCCTCGCTGTGTGAATCTCCTACGCAGTGAGAACACAGGCAGTGCTTACAGGCTGTCTCCTAAAAGTGTTTTTAAAATATTCCACTTTTTAATTTTTTAACTGAAAAGATTCTTGCAAATTATTTTTAAAAGGCAGATAAAATAAAATTTAAAAAAAAAGCTCTTCAATCTGGTTCCTCCTTCCTCCCTTTTGCAGAGCAACACGCAGCATTTACAGATGCTCAGAGCATTAAAAATTGCTCTATAAACCAGGGGAAATAGTTTTGTTAGAGACAACGTACTTTCATTCACTGAATGAATAGCTGCTGTACCCATGTTTGTTTTAAAAGCAGGGCATCATGTGTTTACAATGGCAACAGTAAAGGGGTATGGACATGATCTTCTGTCTCCTATCTTCACCTACAGTACTTATTTGGCTGTTAGTTGCAAACCCCTCATTCTTAGTAAAACTCACCTTCATGCTCCTATGCCACAGATGGCATAAATAAAAACCAGAGACGTTCATAGACATAAGCGTCCTGAAACACCTGTATTTTGTTACCAGTGCCACATGATGAAAATGTGGCTCGCGTGGGCCACTGGGGTTAACAACTCACTGGCATGACTAAATGCCCAGATGAAGCAGGACAGGGTCGTTCTGCTCATGAGGGCACTCCTGTTCCAGGTTGCTCTCTATGCGCCCAAAGAAGCAGGTCAACATACCGCAGTGTGGGGCCAAGCAGAGCTGAGACACAGACCTCGTCCTCAGGAGCTAATGTTTCTATTTCACTTACATAGACCAGATCAAAGAGCGAAAAAAGAATATGCCAGAACTGGTGGTGCCAGTTTTATGGGTACTATAAATGAAATATCATAGCAGGTACATATGTTATTTAGAAATAGGAGTTTTATATGGCAGTACTTTAGGTGATGGAAATAACCAGAAAGGAATACACAAAGGGAGAATTTATTACATTTAAGAGGTGCCAGACAATCAGTACAACAGTGACCCATGTGCTAAGCAATGGAAAAGTAAAGGCAGTACTCTGCAGCACAGTTGGACAATTTGAGCAGCTCTCCTCTTTGTTTCAGACTTTAGCGAGATCTTTTCTTTTTGTCCCTTTCCTTGGTACTCACTTCTTTCTTTTTGCCTACTGCTTCTGGTTGTCAGTTCTAAGTCACAGATCTGAAAATGGGAGAAAAGCAGCCAAATGACACACAAACAGAAGAGACAGGAATAGCAGGATAGCCAGAACTGCAGAGATCGGCACAGATGGAAGTGCCATCGGCCGCTGACATTTCTTCATAATTACCAAAGCTACTGCTGGCTGCAAGCACAAAAAATAGTTCTCCTGAAACTCAAGCCCTATTGCAACTTTATTTTGCCCTCCAAACTAGAGCCTCTGAAGGGGCAGAGAATAACTAGGTTAGGAGGCTCATGGGTTAATCCTGCAGGCTTATGACAAAGCAATATCACGAAGCAAAAAATTAAGAAGCCCGAGGGATGCAAGGAGGAAATTCAAGATAGCAACAAAGGGCTAAGGAGTCATCCCTGGCTTTCCTGCAAAGGCAAATCTATTTAAGTTTAGCATAAGCTTATATTCTGTTACAAAGCCTGTCTTGTTTGTGAGTCTCAAAAGGGAATCTTTCTGCTCTGAAGAAGCACAGGATTCACAAGCTTGTGGAAGTTTGCAATCTATTTGTAGGCTTTGCTGTGAAGAGGAAAACAACTTTGTCTTTTCAGGCCATGCAAAGGCTTTAGGCTTCTTTTTTCCCTGTGAGGAACAAGGATTTTGATCTACCAGAGGCGGGGGAAGTGTCTTGGGAAGGCAGGTTAAATTGCTACGTGATGCTGGAACTCTGGCTCACGTTCAACACCTGAAGGTAGAGATCAAAGAGGCAGGGCAGGTATCAGGTCTGCTAGATTACTGTTCTTATTTAGTATACCCAGTATTTAGGTGGATCCTTAGAAGATATTTAGGCATGTAAGTCTCATGATTTTCAATGAGATTTCTGGCTCCTAAATACACCTAAGTGTCTGGACTTCAATGCATAATGCTTACTGATGTGATCTCAAGTCTACAGGACTGCTTGCAGCAAAGTGCAATGCTGAGGGGGGGCTTCCAGAGTGTCTCTGCTGCACGTTCACCCACGGATCTCAAGGCTGTTTATAAACATGAATGTAAACATGAATGAAAACATGCCTGAGAGCCAAACAGAGTTACCCTTCTTACAGATAAGATGATGACAAATTCATTTGCCTCCAGCCTTAAAGCCAGTCAACCTGTGGCACTGCCCAGCATAGAAGCCAGCATGCCTGACTCCCAATCCTGCACCTTAATCACAAGACCACCGCGATTTTGCTGTTCTATAACATGCCAGAGTAATGAATCACATTAAAATCCCACTGGCAAATTATTCCTTCCACTATATACTATCAAACCTAAAAAATGCATGCAACTTGTTTTGTTACTCTAGCATTACTCTACCAATAATAGATAACAAAAACCCCCGAGGCCAATATGCAAGCAAAGGAGAAAAAAAAGAATGGGGGGAAAAGAAAAGACAGCATGTAAACAGGCAGAAAGATATAGCAACAGTCACATGTTCCAAAATTAGCTTGGAGCCTCAAGTGTCCCTTTCAACTTTGCTTACAGCTGGCTGCTCCCATCCTGATGTTCCCCTTTTAAATTAATTCTAGCTCTATTAGAGGCTCTTGCACAGAGAATATCATAAAAGTCTGAAGTAGTTTATTTCTATATTGTTTCTAGGCTTTTTATTTTTAACTCTTTATCTCCTAATTCCAAATTCCTGAATTCATAACTACTAGGAAGATTAAAATGTTTATTATTGGACCACATAACACACAGATCAGGAAAGATCTTCAAACAGCAGAAAATAAAACTGTGTTACCTCCATGCCCCAGTCAAACTCCAGCCCCCTGAAGTTCTGCCATTTCCTATAGAACGGTTCTGATGCTCTTCGATCATTGAGAGCTCAGAAAACTAAAATAATCAGGACTTAGAATTGATACTCAAGAGTCCAAAACTAACTTTATAGCACAGCATAACTGTCTTCTGTATTTGTTGTATGTGTATGCACTTGTTACCTTCCTTGCACTTGCAACACTAAGTTGCAGCCGTAGGAGTCCAAATGGCAGGGGGTGTTTGCTCCTTCAGAACCAACCCACAGCGTGCTCTCTTTTCCACTTCTTCCAGGAAAACCAAAGTCAGACCACCTTATATCCTACAGCAATGAAAAGGTTATTTATGTAAGCTGTTGAACTGACTCACATCCTACCCTCAGTTCTCTGAGTCTCTTTTCTTCGCCCTCCGCCGCTCAGTCTCTCTTTATCCACTGCAGCTGTTGCTCCCTGGTGGGGTTCCCGCATGCATGGCCTGTGCCCCTTCCTCCAAAATTCTCCTCTCTAGTAGCATTTCTTCTGCTGACTTTCTTCTTTTTCTGTCTTGACTACACAGCAGCCCCCCAGATCTCTGCCTCCAGCTCTCATCCCAGTCTTTCAGATCGCTCAAGTTACCCATTTGCTCTACAGAAGGACTGCCCAACTGCTCATGGCCACACGTGGCTTCTTTTCCTTCTTTTCAAACACTCTTTTTTTCCTGTCTCCACTTTTAACCATCCACCCAAGCTCAGGATTGCTTTTAGAAAAATTCTGACACATGGCATTTAAAAAAAGAATGAAAGGAAGGAAGGAAAAATCCCTATTCCCTTTTCAAACCAATTTGATAATCCATGTGGCATATTTGCTCTCTCTTTGCTCCTGTCTCAGCTTTCTCCATGTATTCTGGAAACGCAGAATTTACCCCATCTCTGACCCAGTGGTACGCTGGTTTTAAGTTTCTTATTATTTAATGGACACATTCTTCTCCTGCCTTTGCAACTGCGGAGGCAGTGAACTAAAAACAACTCAATTACAAGGTGGAGAAAGGGCAGAACAGGTAGGCATGTGTTATGAAGATGATCCTGGAGCTTTCCAGTCCATTGATCCTTCCACAAGCAACCCCTTGGGGATAACAGCTGGAACGAAGGACAGGTGAGGTATTTTTCAGATAGTTCAAGGGTTTTGCAGGATGGCTCTGTATAGCCTGGATAAAGATTTCCCATGTTTCTATAGCTCACCCTGCCACCTGCAGGGCCTGATCATTTGTTTATTGGAAAGCACTTGAAGTATACTGGCCAGAGATACTGGCGCCTTTTGGCTGGAGCCCCAGACTGAGGCTTAGGAAACAGATTCAATTCCTGGCTTCCTGATGGTCTCAGGCAAATCACTTCATCTCTGAGCTTTATTTTTCCTATCTTGAAAAGGAAGATAACGGTATTTGTTCCGTTTCAGTAAAGCACTTTGGGGTCATTCACATCACCTAACTTTAGGAACCTAATTTAAGCTTGGCTTCTGCTCTTGTCAAAGCACTCTCAATCACGCCTTGGAAAAGCCTCTCTCTTTCCACTGCCTATAAAGAGAAAATAAGAGTCTAGCCTCCTAATTTAAGTATGTAAGCTAGCTGCTTGCAGACAGGTGGATGACTATCCTTTTTTAAGATCTATGGATGAGGAAAACTACAGCTAGACATTATTATAAGGATGACTTCACCATGACTCCGTATCAGGAAACCCTCAAAATGAGCGATAGCCTTCCGAAAAATTAGGTTTTGCTAAAGATTTTGAATTTCAGAGTTATTGATTTTAAAGATACCATTTGAAAAAAAATGCAGAAGTGTAATATAAACATTTGTCAAAGGCAGAAAAAAATCAAAAAGGAAAAGTTGCTCCTATAGATTTCAGCGGCCATAAAATTTAAAATCCAATACAACTATTTCAGTGATAAAGTTAAGCGTAACAGCATCTCTACACTGTAATCTCACACCTAAATAGTTTTTGTATTTTTTTACAATTTAAGTGGAAAGAAAGCACACATAATCAATATAAGATTTAAAAGAACTTTTTGAAAATGCTGCAGCTGTAGTAAATAGTTGAAGCGATTATGGGTAAAATAGTTTTTAACCAATGAACTGAAAAGGAACTGGTAGGATTACTGAAATCTTGTCACAGTAGGTTCCTTTTCTACAATAAAAAGCCACAGTTAGAAGAAACGCTCTAAAAGGTGTTCCAACCATAACAGATGGCACATTACTTGTGAATTATATTTATTTCATTTGCTGCTTATAATGAAGTTAATCTGTACCCGTATGTCACTATAAAAGGTCTCATTTCTATTTAAACTTCACACATATATCTTGCTTCTGATTTATATCTCAAATTCTGTAATGAAATATCAAGTGAACAAAAAACGTAAGATGCTAGATACTGCTCATAGATTAGAATAATGGAATCATTACCTTAGCCCACACAACTGTAAATGATAAACAGTGCAATCTAAATTTCAAACAACTTCTAAATGGCCCTATTAATCACTATAAATAACAGTGCAGTTGGCCTTCTTTTCCCCTTCAAATCACCCTACGTAAATCTAAATAAAATCTAAAAAGAAAAAAGGGGTTATCATCAAATTCACACAAGAATGGAAGAGAACATCTACAAAGAACTCTTTTGGCTGGTATAAATTGTGTAGCAGTGTTTCAAAAGTCATACGAGTCTGGAACTGATGGATGCATTTCACTCCCATGCCTGTGAAACTGGCAGATGACATACACCATATTTGCTTGCATAACACCATCGATTTTTTCCTTCCCATATTCTGCTTTAAAAAAAATCCACAGCATAACCACTATGTGTGTCTATTCTAAAACTGCAGTACAATCTGTTGCTTGTTATAGGTCAGGTGATGAGGTTGTGGCATGACACCTGCACGGAAATGAAATTCCTGGAGCCTCAATTTTGTTCTTGAGTGGGGGCAAAGGGAAGAAGGAGGTAGGAAAATGGTTGTTTCCTTCAAGTGTGTTTTTATTGACCAAATGAGCAGCAGGCTGTTCAGGTCTTCTGAGCTGCTATTATCTTGTGCCATAAACCACAGGAAAATGCTGTCTGTTGAGGCAGAAAGAGAGAAGACCAAGGCAGGACCACAGATCGAGGAAGTCACTCAAAGATCTGGAGAAGCCTGAAACATCCCTGGAGCTCCCAACTTAGTTCAAACACCACAACCCAGTATCAGTCATGCAGCCCAAGTTTATGTGATCCTGGTTGTGTTTCAGTCTGCTTAGGAAGGGAGGGGAGAAAGAAAGGTAAGATAGTCTCTGTGCCCAAACCCTACCTTCTGACCCACGGAACAATGGGAAAGGAGACAGTCTGAAAAAAGACTGAGCACTAAAAAATACTAATTTTACTGGCATAAAAGAATAAAATACATATAAGGAGCATGGGAAATGCCTTCTGAGGAAATAATTAATTTGAGGGGGCTTATCAGTTTGTACTCTCTCTGTCATCCCAGTGGTACAGGGTTTGCAGGCAATTACGATTCCACCTTCACATTTGAAAGTATAGAAATGAATAAGGCTTCATTTACTATTCTTTCTTTATATCTTTTGAAAAAATACACCTTTTGTATAGCTATCTTTAATTTTGCCCTCTTACAATTTGCAAGGAGAAGTAGCAGGAATGTAGATGAACCAATACATTGAAATAGTAGATAGACATGGAGAAAGTAAAAGAAAATACCCCAGGTAGGTCTCCTAATACCTATATTTGGAAATTATCATAGATTATGTACTTGCATGGACAGGTTACTTCATGTATTTTACTGCCTCCACAGACAATCAAGGTATAATAATCCCTCAGGCTCAGAATCTCTCCTCCTTGCAAACAGTTAAACTAAATATATTAAGGGAAGGAACTGTGCTACTTGAGAAAATGAGCCACAAGGCAAAAAAGAGCGAAACCATGTCACAGCCTTGTTGCTACAAGTGAATCCATGCAACCAAATCCTCTCTCCTGAGTGGAGCTGTTAATTCAGGTACCACTTGGGTACAAGGTGGATCTGGGGCAGCAGCAGGGTCTCAAGTTTGCAACGTGCCAGGCCTGCCAGCTGCCTGTCATCTCCACACCCTCTTCCCACCTCACTTTCATACCTTCAGCAGAGGCGCAGGGATGGTGTGCAGCTGCAGAGGTCACACACATGACTCGGTGCTCCCCAGGCCTGCCCAGTCACAAAATGATGCTGGGCTAAATGGGAAGGGGAGAGCTGCCAATCTGGTAGTTGTTTTTGTAACTTGTGGTGTTGTTTTTAAGCACATAAGGAGACCCAGAATTTTAAATGGCTGCCACTTGGTACTAGTTCTCTGGAAGCCTGAGCAGCAATAGCTTTTATTTCAAAATTTTAAAATAAATGGCCAAAGGAGCAGTAGAAGTTTCGGAAGCTACACCAGATAATTTGCAATGATTAAACTAGGAAGAGATAATATTAATGTTTTACCTGGAAAATTTCTGGCTTGTCTTCAAATACCCTGGCAATGTATTTGTAGTCAGCGTAAGCCCAATACTTGGAGTACTCGTAGCAACTGAATGGTCCAGAAAGACAAGAAGGCTGCCCACAACTCCAAGCCAAAAACTCTTCAAGTGTAGCCTTCACGTAGCTACACCTGGTTTCAAACTGGGGAACTAGAGCAACAAAAGAAAAGCCAGATATTACATGACCATTGAGCACAGAAACAGTAAAAATAATACGTAGTTTCTCTCTCAGCTCTGGTTAAATGCAACATGAGATACGAAGTGGGACTAGGTGGCTTGACTGGTCAATAAAATGGTTCTCATCACCTAACTCATAATTAAAGTCTGAGACTATTGCTTTTTCATTAAGGTTTAAGTGAATGGCTGTTACCTCAAACTTGCTGTGAGGTAAAAGCACACCAATCGTTACTGTCGTTCACGTGCAAGGCACCCTTCAGCACAGTAACTCAATAATACACCCAAGTTCCCTAAACAACTGAGAGCCTGTCTTCATCTCCCCTCTTAAGTGTGAGCTGCAAATGTGCACACAAGTATTCACGTACCCTTTATTTTGTCTCCATGGATTTATGTAGATGGACATGTTCATCTTTCCCTTTCCCTAAGGCAATAACCAAATCAGCACAGTAATGCGTAGGAAGCAAGCTATGGAGCCACGCGCATGCCAATGACCCATCTAAAATGCTGTGTGTCCTTATTTTTCATTTGGGACTGACAAAAGCATATTGCGGTGTTCCTTGGCAGACACAAAAAGTATTTACCAGCAGTGTTTTGCTCCCATCATGCTTTGGTCAGGCTGACTGATACAGCTTTCAGCTCAAGGTCAGGTCACTTGGAAGGCCTTCAAGATAACCCACATCACAGCATACTTTAATTGTGGTTAATCAGAGATCTTCATTTCCCACAGCTGCTAATTGTGCTAGCTTCAAAGAGACTTATCCAATGTTAAAAAAAATATCACTTTACTATAACTACTACTGGGAAAAAATTACTGCAGCCTGCATGAATGACAATGACAGAGCTGCAACGTAACCTGTGGAACTTGCATAGAGCTGCTCAGAAATGGGATCCCTTCACTGCTGTGCAGCAGCAGCTCTTCGTTCTAAAGAACGCTCTAAACCGCTCTCATTTTGTTATTGCAGCAATTCCCATAGAGTCTCATACATTTGTTCTTATTCCCTTTGGGCGGGAGAACAGCTTTTACAAACCTTTATCACTATCATTTTGCCATTTTCCATTATAGTAGCCCAGGTAGTGGTTTTCCTTCCCCTCACTATCAAATTCATTAACTAAAAATGTCAGATAAGCCCCACTATTCAGCCATCCATAACCTGGGTCTGTGCAGTAGAAGGGCTCCCTACCTAAGAACTGCATACAAGATAACCTGCATATCAGCTGCAATAACCAAAACCCCCTATATCTGATTCCCTGTCTGTGTTACAGCCCAATGCCCTCTCCTGATACCCAGTCATTAATGCAATGCACATAATTTTACTAAAAGATGGTCTGATGGAAAAATTAGATAAAAGATACAAGCACTACTGAAGGTGGCTCAATATCTGTATTATTTTGATGAGAACAAAGAGTGCTTAGGACACTGCCTATTTTCCAAGATAACTCAAGAGCAAGTGTTTTAAAGGCAAGAAATACGCTCCTTCTACCTCACAGTGTATTCACTCTGAGCTTCATTTAAAAAAAATCCAACTATGAAAGGCTATCTTGTAGGATACAGGGCAGGGTTCTTGGTTTAATTTATAACTTGTTCAGTACCAAGGTGCTTATGGAAAAATAAATAGTAATAAAAAATGTATTTGGGCAATCTAGACAGATTGCTTAGATGGATTTGTAGACTGCAACTAGGGTGAAAATGTTAGCCATGGGCATCTGAAAGCAAGAACATTATTAACCAGTTTGCTAATACTTAATGACTAAAAGCTGAAGGTGTTTTGTAATTGATAAATTGTAGATTAAGCCACATAAGTCTAAAGCAAGCTACCAGTGCTGTCTGATGACATGGTATCTGAAGGCATGACAGTCCTCCTCTCTCCCACCTAATGCCACAGACTAAAACCGGAGAGAGGGAAGAAGTGCTTTTTGGAGGAAGCAGCTCCCCTCCTTAGTTAAGGTCTGGTCCTGACAGATGCCAAATTCTGTTCTACTCAGAAAGATAGTGTTTGCAATGTATACTAAGGGAAATGTAGAAAAAAAGGTTAATAGCCTTAGAAAAGACCCTAAAGCTCCAGTAAGAATGCAAGTGAAATGTCTCCTCCATTTCTTTAAACTTAAACCAAAATGTCTGTTCACAGCTGCTGGGCGATTAAAATTATTTAAATGAATAATCCAAGCGAGGAATAGCCATTTAATACTATAACAAAGCACAGGCACATTCACAAACCAAACAACTGGCCATTCACATCCAACTCCAATAACCACCTCAAATCTCAGCTTTATGTGGCATTTATTCAATGTACGGTATTTGTATTATGTTTTCAGCCTCTTATTCAGCTACTGAGTCTATAGCCACCTTTGCAGTCCCTCTCTATATCAAACCTCAGAGGCTTGAATTCTTTCACCATCCTTAGTGGTAGAACTTCTTGGGCAGATGTCCAAGCTGCAGCCCTTTTCTATCCAACTACGTATCTGACAGTATCAGCTCTATCCAGCATCTCTAAGAGAAATTTCCTCCAGAGATCTTGTGACTCATAACTGATCAGCGTGACAACCTCTTGCTCCCTCCAGCTTCTTCACAGTAAACTCATTGTTTATTCATTTTACTACACAACCAGAGAAAATGGTCAAAATAAGAAACGTCTGCATACAGAAGTCACTTTTATGTAAGCTTTCTTCTTCCTTTGTAATTGCTGGTGTGCTCCAGGTAGCCATCAGATAGATGGGCTGTAATGCTGCATTTTCTCTGCCAGAAACTCAACTTCCGTAGCTGCTCCCCACCCTTTATCTCACCTCAGAAAAACAAATCTTCTAGTGTGGCTGGAACTAGATGGATAAGGATTTCCTGATTAATAGCACCTTCATTGTTCTTGTACTGGTACTCTCTCGCTGGTACTCTCTCTGAAGTATCTCTGTTAATGCTTAATCTTCTGATTGTATTTTTTCCCCTTTCATGGACACATACTGTTTAAATTGTGTAATCAGACAGAATACTATCAAACACACAACCTTAGGTAGGTACAAATAATTCACACAAGTAATACTGCTAGCTCCCACGTCTTCCATGTTTCAAATGTGCCTTCCTCATCCATATGCCTCAGGAAGTTCCAAGCCAGCAAGAAAAGCAAATATAAAATCCAAGCAACTCCCACCAATTTGCCCCATTTGCAGTCCTCATGTTTTTATATTAAGGAATCTTCAGTTTGGGACTCCCCTCCAGGCTGCAGATGTGGCACTAAAGAAAGATGATAAGTTGTCATAGTAAGAGGTCTCAAATTATTTAGGATCTTCCAGATGAACCTCATGGCTTAAATCATCTCAAACTCTGAAGCAGTCATTTCAGAGTGACACCAAAATACACCCATGAGCAGGAGAGCAGTTTCTTTCTTGCATATGTTTCCAACTCAGTGGCAGGAGTGGTCCCATCTAGTCTTAAGGCAATGAATCTGTTGTAAACATGGGAGGAATATTCGGAGAGATCAATACAATTTTAGTTGTATTCTCCTGTTGCTTTCTCTAACCACATCACTGCCTCCGTTTCATCTGGGAAAGTTAGCATGAACAACAATAAGAAAGAGAGGCCCTCATTGAAAAACAATGTAAGCACACAAGAGTGAGATCAACCATATTCCAAATGACAGTGGCACACAAAATGTATTACATTATTTCAGACTCTGAGATGGCTTGGCTAATGGCTTCACTAACATATCCTCACAATGCAAATTTTTTATAGCATCACAGGTCTCATTCAGTTACAATACAACCCCTGAAGGCTCTACCCATTTCTAGCTCACATTAGCATATAATGGAGGTTCCTGGAGACAAACCGATTGCCATCTAGGGATTGATGCCTTTATGAAAAAGCGAAATACAGATAGATGCAACTTCAAGATACAAATTCCAATTTAAATCCGCTCTATATCCCTAGTGACTACAAGTTATTGTTAAGTGATGACTCTTATCTACTTAGTTGGTAGCATCAATCCATCACTTAGCTACATAACACTCCATCAAACCCAGCTGGAGCACCCATTTGGCTCTCAAAAAGTGCCTACTAATTAATGGAAACTAGGACCAAAATTATCCTTTTACCTGGTAAGCCTTGCTTATTACAGCTGAGAGATATTAACAAGGTATCAAGGAAAATGTCATATATGTGCAACTTCTTCCCCATTGGCAATGGGATGCCTTTTACATGTAGCACAAGAACTGGCTGATACCTCATCAAACTATAGAGATATTGCTGTGAAGATGTGTACCAATGTATTAATTCTACACCTCAGTTATCCCATCTGTAGAAAGTGAATAAATAACATCTGTTTTCCCAGAAATGGCATAGGAATCATTAATCCATGCTGGTAAAATGCTCTGAAATCCTGAAATGCCAGCCATTTTCCCTCTAACACTTCCTTTGTTTCATCACTTCTCTTGCAAAAATTGATCATGAAATAATATGGTCAGTGACACAGTGTTGTTAAGTAAGATAATGTGATGTAATCCTACCACTTCCATAAAAACTGGCAGACCCTCATCTGGAGTCTTTGTACAGACCGTGTATTCCAAGAAAGAGGTGGTCCAACTGAAGGTTAGAAGAGTACAAAAAGAATAGCTAGGTGGGTTCTGAAAAAACATGACTCATACTGAACATTTTTTAAGAACTGGGTTTGTCTGGCCGGGGGGCGGGGGGGGAAGATCGAAGGGAGACAAGATACTTTAGGTAAAAGGGAGAATGTGCACGGAAAAATGTATTTTGGTATGTGGTTGGGAGGGTAAAAGATGTACAGGGCATGAAAAAAGCAATGAATAACCTCTAAAGTGGCTAGCAGATTGCCACCTTGGAGCACGTTTCCTGTATCTTCCCTCCCTGGTATGAAACTCTGTCCATGGATAGACTATGACTAGTATTGTGTGGGTACAGACCAAAATGGAGTTGTATTTAAAATCAAGTGCAAAAACTGTCTTCCTGCCATGGCATGTTCCTAGATGTCTGAGTGAATCTGGAGGTTTAGAGGTGAGATTATTGTACTGGTGTCAAGTAATTTTCTTAATGCTTTATACTTCTATAGCAGGACTTTAAAGTATTGAAAACAACCACGGTCTTATAAAACCTCTGAGAGGAAGGTGAGAATTATCACCATTATCCAGATTAAAAAAAACAAGACAGACCAGTTATTTGGCTAATTTTTTAACGCGCTCAGGTTTGCGGATATGGAAGCTCAGCTCACATGAACATCTGAATCTTGTAAAAGACCAGGACCAACCACACATATTACAAGGAAAGGAAAGGAAAGGAAACTGAGATGCTTGATTCTCATATGTTAATATTACTCACCAGACTTCCTACTAAGACTAAACACACAAGAAAGACAAAGGAGAGTTCCAAACCCAATGCCCTAAAAGCAAAGCCTGTGGTGAAAAGCAATACATTAGAGAGTGAACAGTGATAATGCAGAGGCAGAGGATTGCAGAACGTAAAAAAGAGACTTGCGACATGTAACACCAGCCACCTCAATCTCACCTAAATCCACTGTCTTCAGACCTAGCCTAAACTGTATTGTCTTTCCATCCAACAGCGCACAAAGGTATTTCGCATTCCAGTGCAGGGCTGGCCAGTCGCCAACCATGTTACAGAAGACTGCAGGTTGCTGTAGAGACATCACAATTTCCTTGGCTTTCCCAGGAGTAAATGGTTTGACATCTTCACCTATGTAAAGGAAAAAACAGCTGTACAGAGATGATTTATGATACATGAAGTGTTACCTATCATCTCCCACAGCATAGGAAACATTAAGAACTAACACCTCCTTTGTTTATGGTTGATTTTTTTATTATATTTGTAGATTTTTTTTAAAGTCAAATTTCTACTGCAAACACTGAAAGAACATTCCTACACTAAATTGAAGTTTAAAGCACTGTATTACCACACAAAATGTAAAAAAAAAAAAAGGCATGTGCTTAGAATTTTCACTTGTAGCTTAGGCAATAAAGCACGGTAGCCAAACTGTTTAGAATTAGGCTAACAATAAAAAAACCTTATGAATAATGTCCAGAGGTTAGAGAACATAAATTTTATGAGTAATAGTCTTTCTGCACGGGATTCTTTCCAAGAAGTGTGGAGCATTGTCAGAGACGGCAAACCAGGTTCCTACGCATTTGACTCAAACCAAGAAACAGCGGCATAACCAAACCAACAGGTATTTTTAAAGCATTTTAAAATTCCTTTTCATCTGCAAATTTTAGAAAAAGGAAATTGTCCCAATCTAAAAACTAAACTAACCCGAGATTTCCACTTACTCCTTTGCTGTTTAGAGATTTATATGCCCCACTGAAACTGTCAAGCTGAAATGCTGGCAACCTTGAATAAACTCAGCACTTTCAGAACAACTTTTCTTTAGGGACATATTGAGAATGAAAACCTGATTTTTTTTAAAAAAATAACATAACAGTTCCATAGAGCTGAAGCAGCGGACTACAACTCCAGATCATAAAAAAGTCCATTCGTTATTTTAGCCTCTATTGAAGTTAACTCATCCAGAATTTGTATCCGTATAATGCCTAAGATTTAACACACTGAATCAATATGTACATTCCCCATGACTCCTAGCAGCTCATTTAAAACAAACCAACCAATTCAGTCACTCTATTTAGGGGTCAAATTATGGTCTGGCACGCACGATGGGTTAAATAAATACAGGACAAGAAAATTCCCTTTACAGCGGGGTGCTAATTTTGCCTCTCGCTCCTCCCCGTGTGTGGGTGGTGGGACAGGTAGCCAGTCCCACATGGGGCAGCCCGGCAGTACCAGCTGGGGGAAACACAGCAGACGACCCACCAGGAAGAAGGTCACCAAGGAAGGTTCTTCAGGATTGTTTCAAACATAACAGTTTAAAATAAATATATGAATGCTGAAGTGCGAACGGCAGGAATAAGAAGAGCTCTGTGCACGCTGTATGCCAAATTTCTTTGGAAACTTTTGTGAGTCCCCCTTCTTTCAGCAGGGTTTCTACTCCAGCATAGCTGTACTTTTTAGTTTTCTAAATTAAACTGCTGTCTTCACACAGATTCAGTGGAAGGTATCAGGGCTGGGGTCTCCTACAGTCAAGGGGTCCTTTCTCCCACAGACTTCCAGGGAAACTGAATCGCTCTCTCTTTCCACTCCTCATGAAAACCCCAGCTTGAAGCTTTAAAACTAAAGACCTCCAACATTTCATCTTCATGGCACATAAAATTTTTAAAAGGCTTCCCTTTCTTAAGGCAGATGACAGGAGCGAGTTTGAGTTTTGGTTTGTTTTCCACATTTCTTCTCATACGCAGAGCAACACTTGACAGGATGGTGTTGCTGTGACACAGAGATGTCTACGACACTTGGCCTTCAGTCTCGCGCTCCAGCAACTTGCACAACCAGGACATAAGGAGGCCTCACAGGGACCGTATGTCTTACCATATGGCCTTCACTACCCCCGGAAGGAGGCTCTGGGGGTTTCTGAGCAATAGGTTAGTTTACCTATAGGGAGCAAGTCCAGAGAAGGCAGCAAGACCATCTGCAGACGCAATGGCACGTGCTGGTGCAGCTACCAGGAGCTGGCTGCGAGGCATGGCAAGAGGCTAAAGCTCAGCATGTTTTTTTGCAGTGACGTTCAAAGACTAAAGGCATGACTCAGTCCAGATCTGAACACTCCCAGAGGGATTTATAAGACTTCTTCCATCTCTAACGGGTGCAATTATAATATCGTACAGAAGCAGCTTTCATGATGCGGGAGCTGGCTGGCCTTACATACCTTTCAGATTTTCCAACTTGTAAAAATGAAATTATTGCTGCTTAGGCTAAGTTTATCACCGCATGGCTCTTTCTGACTACTCAGTTGTGTTTGTTTTAAGGGCAATACTTTTACTTATTTTAGAGGATATAAATCCAAAGAAATGCAAGAAATTGGTGGCACTTTTTTGGAGGATTTTGTAAAGCCGAGTTTTATCACAAAATCTTCAGGTTTATCCTTAAACTTCAGTCAACCGTTGGGATGTGCTACAAAAGCAGAAATTTTACTGGGAGAGACAGGAAGGCTCATCGAAGCCAACTGTTGATTCTGTGTGGCTTTCTAATGTTATTTCCACATGCATATTGTGCTTTTGAAAGGTGTGGTTTTAACCGCAGTGAATATACAGTGGGAAGTGCAGAGCTCAAGCTACTGGGAGAGTTTGTATCAATGCCAAACAAAAAACCACTATTAGACTAAATAGCCTCTCCTCTACTGAACGTTAGCTTTTGTCATGTCAATGCTCTTTATTCAGTTGTAAACCTATTTCCCTATAAAATTTAGAGACAATGGAAGAGGACAGTCTGGCTTAGTATGATGCTACTCATTCTTATCTTCAAACAGTATTAAAATCATTGTTAAATGAGTATATATCTTTTCCTGATATAGATAATCACATACAACACATATGATATAATCAGCAGTGAAGTTTGAAATGTTTTAGAAAATTTAAAGCATTAGATAAATGAACATTAGGGTTTTCTGCAAAGACAAATGGGGATTCTTGCTGATTTTGTGTGAAGAATCTTTAAGTGTCTTGATTCAGTTTTATGTATTCCTTGGTGAGAACGGCAGCCAGCCAAACATAATTCTTTCCCCATAATATTTGTCATGCATATCTAAATGCCTGTTAGAGAAAAGGCACGCAATAAAAGGTAAATATCATATACTACATCAAATAGATATTATGATAATTTGGAAAACTCTGCTCATGACCAACAGAGATTTCTGATGGAACCATATGCTGTAGGAGTGGTAAAAAGCAATTAAAAGAGATATCTGAAGATATCTCTTGAAAGAGAGATTAGCAGAAAAATTTGTAATTTAAAATAATAATAATCTTTTCCTTAGTTATTGTTATCATAGCTTCACAAAGACCTCATAAGCTGGGCTCTTGCTTCTCAGTGTTTCCTGACCTGAAATTGATGGTAATTGATTCCTAGGCAAAACCTGGAGTTGTATAGAATATATAAGGGCATACAGTTTGGACACGGATGTGTATAAGTACAAGGTGTATAAATAAAATGTGTTGCAAAGAAACAAAATGTCCATGGCACATCTCGGGCATTAGATATCAAATTCCTAGGGGAGATCAGGTAGCAGGAGAGAATAGAAATGCATATTCCCTTTGAAAAGAAAAGCTCTGTTGGAGTCTTCATTTTCTCAGTTGTACTCTGATCCAAAAGAGAAAAGGAATACTGTTAAATTAGTTCTTTCTATCAGGCTCAACAAATGATGTGGCTTCACAGTACAAAAGGAAGCAGGAATAATTTGTCTCATGTTTTGACTTTACACAAGGCATGTATAGAATCCAACCAGGAACTGAAAAACAGAACTAAGTTTAGCTCAAGTTTTGTAACTGTGACAGCTTACATAATTGGCGAAAAACATAGGTGTTCTTTAGAAAGGTAACACATTGTGAAATAGAGATCTTCCAGTTAAAAAAAACAAAGCTCTCCAGTCGTCTTTACATGAAGTGTTGTCAAATATGAAGACTTATCCAGGCTTCAGCACTGAGGGCAGGTAAAAGAAAAGCGATGAATGGGCTAAGTACTTCCCAGTAGACTTTGTGCTTCTAAGAGAGAAAATAATTTAATGTTTCTGATTAACAATTTTTCTGAATAACTGAGTGGGGTTTGGGAATAAAGAGTTTAGCACAGCAGGCAGTCTGATGAAAAGTGGACTTGATCAAAGTTGTTCAGAAGTTAAATGTACTGTCATTAAAAAGCTAAATGTACTGTCATTCATTTAAAATAATTTAGCAAATTAGAAGAGTTCATTAGTGTGTGGTAGTTGGCTTCTGCCAAAACACCCTGCTGCTTAAATATGAGATTTAATTGAGAGGTATTAAAATTATTTTCTAAAAGAGGGAGTACAAGGAAATCCTGATAACGTATTTGGTATAAGCATCATCAAATTGTTTTTCTTGCAAATCTGTAATGCTTCATTATCCTTATTTCTTTTTTTTAAAAAAAAAAAGTTAAAAGAAAAATTTGGTATTTTGAATACGTTAATACAGAGCAGCCAGGTCACTCAAAAAATCAACTAACCTCCAAAATCTTAACTATCCAACAACCAGGAGTGGAAAAAGAGAAGGTATGGGGGAGGATGGGGAAACTCCCCAAACAAAAGAGAAGGGACTTGGTTTGGAGGTCAGACTTAATGATTTCACAGTACATTAACTCTGTAAATTAAAAAACAACTTTAAATAATCTGCATGTGATTACAACGTTATGCACTATAATCAGCCTACTCTGGGCAAACAGAATGCGTCTAAATATACACAGGCAGTTTTCAGGATATACCACATGAACATCTAGGTATTACTTCCTGACCAGTTATCGCTGTTACTATTACTTTTGACTCTGGGAATGTCAATACTGCAGATGCAGCATAGCCGGGGGGCATCTAACCTAGATTTGCATAGATATTTCGGCTACTGAACGATAGTTAGCAGTTGCATGGAGTTTCTCAGGATAGACCGGTCAAACGCATCTCTGTGCTGGTAAGACTGGCACCTGAAGCTTATTCTGGTAGCCTGAAGTCAACACACCCTTCCCTGCCCTCCATGTCTGCTACTGTGGAAGCAGGGCATCAAAAGAAAAGAAAGAGGCCAAAAGAGGAATTTGTATTTGCACTCACTTACTAGTCCTGCTGCAGCAGGGCTGAGCATCTTACAGTTTTTCTTACAGTAAGTCTGAGTGACTCAATACATGAAGTAAGATAAGAGTGTGGGCTATGCCTTCAAACCTCAAACTGTCCTTCCAATAAAGAAAAGGAAATAGCTGCCAGACTTCTTAGGGGTGGAGTAAGAGGTTGAGCCCAGAACACAGCACTGGAAGGGACTTCCCGCCCCTCCTGTAAACGACAGCATATCTCAAGCATACATTTATGAAATTCCTTCCTAAACCCCCTAGGGCTCTTCCTAGAAAGCTCTTTCTGAACCCCTGGCCAGCTTCTGCCTGTTGTCTCTTCTCCTCCCATCCTGTAGTGCACTTTTAGAAAGCCAGTCGTGTCGGTTTTCAGCTAACTGGACGTTTTACGACCTCAGCTCCTCTGGTCTCCTCTCGCAGAAGAAATGCTTTCCTTTCCCTTCTTGTCCTTACAGCTCCTGCCTGCATCTTCTGCCATTTGAAATACCCCCCTTCTCCTTCCACTCCCCCAAACCCAGGAAAATTAAGACATGTACAACTGACAGAAGTCATACTAAATGAATTTTGTAGACTTCTCATTGGCAAAATCACTGAAAGCAAAGTGAAACACAATGAAACTGCAGCACTTGTCGGATAAATGGCATTTCATTTTCTTTTGAAGGAAAAGACTACAGTCTTTGACCAAAACCTTCCACCAGGATATACAAGAGCTCCTCCAAAGGAGAGTCTTCTTCCTTAAGCTAGGCTGCTACAATTCCACCATTCTCTCTCTTTGGGGTGTAAATTACACCCACCTGCTGCTGAGAAAATTTAGTAGCAAAGCCATTTCTTCCCAACACCCCACCAGCACTGATATGTATTTTTCACAACATTTCCCAATAGATGGGAAATTTAATACAAAACTTAATACTAATACAACATTGTGATTGAAAGTAAGGGTACTGGCACATCAGGGAACTAACATCTATATTTCTAAGAAAAAAAGAATTTGTTCATGTTGTAAGTAAAGTTTATTTCTATTTCTTTCTCTATTCCTTTTTAGTAGTAAATATGAATGCACTACTCTTAAATTGATGAATGCACTGTATAAAATTCACTGTCAGAAACTGTAACCATTTATGACTTTATTGAAAACTTGACAAGTACTTCAAAATGACAGCAGCAGCAGAATCTAAATCTTCTAAAATACAGTTTTCCCATAAGCTATTGTAGTAAATAGTCAATAATAGTCAATAGTATTCTAAAAATATGGTTTTTCCCATAAGCCATTGTAATAAATAGTCAATAATTGAATTGTATTGAATTTTTGAATTTGATCCACAAAGGGGTTATGATGGAAGTATACAAGACTTTGTTCATTATTATAATACACAGCATACAAATTATGATTAATGACTGAGTCAATTAGAGGTATAATTGTCAGAATTAAATTATACTTTAAAAGAATAAAAGTGGTATTTCTGAATTACATAAATTATTGAATTGAAAGAAACCAGAGAGACCCACCATGTGAACCTCAAGAACAGTTTCAAGTGAACAATAACAAACGTGCACAATCAGGGTATTAGATTCAGGGATTGCCGTTATTATAGGAACATTAAACAAAAAGCATGGCTATTATTCCGTCTGTTTACATCATTCTATTTCTTTCAGCACGGGTAAAACAAGCAGAAGTGAGCTTAACCTTTGTTTCAAGTTGCTATTCTCTTTATAAAGGTTCTCACACAGAAACATGAAATTTGTCTGTGAAAAACTGTTAACAGTGTATGTTTTGAATCTTGGGGTTCATATAAAGAATGTAAAATCTTGCTTTGACATAATGTAGAGCTAAGGATACATTCGACCCAATACAGCTCACCAAAATGTGATCTACCAAGCTCTTCTAATTTAATTTTCAACCTTAACATTTCATTAATGTTAGTTCTGTTTTTTAACATAAATATTAAACATAAAAGAAATCCTGTTTTGACTGAAAAAAGCAGAGCCTTGTTACATAGACGCTTATCTTTCACAACTTTATAATACAACAAGCGGCTGCTAATGGTGTCAACATATCTTTACCATCTTCCCTCCAGAGATTTTCTTTCTCTTTTCTTTTTCAAATAACAACTGCCTGCAAAGTTTCTTTATCTGTAAACACCAAGAGCTAAATATCAGAAAAGATCAAGGACTGTGTAGGCCCAAATCTCCACTCAGATGTGCATGAACTCTTCTTCTAATCAGCTGCACCTGCTTTCCTGGAGACTGAAGGTGACCTTTAATTTTAGAAGAAACCATGACAGTGCTGCTGCTTTGAATTTTGGAAGCTTCTTGCGATGTGCAAAATTTACCAAAACTCAGTGTTTGTCAATCTATTAGTATATCTAGAAAAGTCCTTTCAGTAGTGGAGTTTCAATATTTTCAGATTCCTTTTAAACATTAATGTCACTACGTCAACCATTGACTAATTCAGTATTAGTATTAGAAGCAATAATATCTTCTATATCCAGTCTTCAAAATAACATGGTACTTAGACATTTAAGATAACCCCCTGAACATTAGCAAAGCAATAAAATAGCAAAAGGTTAAAGTTGTACTTCTATACCAAGACATCCAAACTGCCTTACCATCACTCTTGTTGAAATACTCCAATAGAAATCAAGATCTTGTGCTACTGTATCTACTCCCAAGAATCTCATTGTGTCTGTGATCACAAAGCATAGAATAATTTAATCTCAAATCATATACGCCCCTGTTCAGAAAACCACAGCCACAGAAATAATCAATTTAGCCTCTTCCTTCTATACAGAATTACATGATAGAAAGTCACATTTCCAAACAGACAAACAACATTTTGTGAGCATTACGTCTTCAGTATGGATCTGATCCCAAACACCTACCCAGACAATCAGGTCTTCAGAAGACTCATTTGGAGAGCACACGACACACCTATTGTACAACAGCCAAGTATGACTAGCCAGACCAACAGAAACAAATTCCCTAATGCCTGCATCATTAATTATATCAGAGCAATAATTAAGTTACTCCTTGCTGCTTTGATGTAAGACAATAGGAGAACAAATGACAAAGTCTGACCAGAAATAAAAAACACGTTCACCAGAGGCACAATGGACAGACCAGTACCAGAGCAATATGATTAGCTCTTCTTACTGGCATGAGAGACAATGCAATCTACACTGAGGCAGTCCTAGCCCAAGGAGACAGGTGGAGATTTTCACCCTGTATTCCCAACTCAAGCCTAACATCCTCATGTGGCTCAGTTCATTTCCATCATTCTCAGGTTTTCGGGAAGACAGGAAACCATCAGTCTTTGAAACGGAAGTCTTTGAATCCTAACTTTGGGAGGCGAAATACTCTATTGATGTTGTTTGCAGTTACTTGCACATGGTGGCCCTGAATAAAATGAAAGAACATAGGGATGTGGTCGGCTGAGGTTGGAGCTCCAACATAACGTCCCTAAAATACCTGAGACGCTTGAACCTGAAGGCTGTCTAAGTGAGGTAGTGAAGTAGCCATCAAAATGAGCTTGGATGAAAAACATCATGCAGCTTCCACCTCCCCCTCAAAGATACAATCATCATCTACATGTTCATCGTTAAGCAGGTGATGAATGGCAGAACAAGCAGAAATGGAGTACAAAATGCTTTAATTATACTCAAAGCCCAGGTCAGGTATGACTTTTGCACATTCCTTTTAAGAGCTACAGTAATGAACCTACAGCGTGGTCTACAGGGAATCTGGTGAGATGTCTTTCATTGGCCAACCACAAAGGTAGACTCCACAAGAGAAAGGAGCTGCCCCACATCTCCCTAAAGGACCTTGCAATGGGCTCTGGCTCACCACAAACCTAGAATCATCTCAACTACAATGGTCACTTTGCAATGTGGATATACACAGCCTGCAATCAAAAGGTATAAATGAATGCCCACTGGGTAACATTGATATTAGAATTTAAGAATAAGACTGTTCAGCTTTCATAAGTTGAAGATGTGTCTGTATTTCTGTTTCTTGATGATACTAGAAAAAAGAAAAAGGAAGCACTGTAAAACCTTTTTCCTCCTGAAGTCCAAGGAAATCACTGTATGATGTTAGAGCTGGAAGTCTATCTACCTCTCAGTAAAAAAGAAAGGCGAGAAAAGATGCTGAAAGGTACAGAATGCAGAAATTGGAAGGTGCCCAAACCAAGCCCAAAACAGAGCAGATCCCAAACAACCTGCTCCTAAGTAACTAAAAGGAAAGGGATGTCAAAACTTGATGAGGGAAGAGCAGGATTTGCTCACACCTCACAGGCTCACCTTCAAAGGTGTTGTTCAAGACAGGGAGTGTAAAGAAGAGAACCGTTACAGCTCCCTGCTACCCTAGTGCTGTTTATGGCAGCTCTGAAACTACATTGTCACAACTCCATCTGAAGTCTAGAAGTTGAGGGAAATCCCTGGAAAACAGGCCTCTTTTTGGATGCTGGAAGGATTATTCAGAATTGGCTAAATGCCACTTTTGAATCTTCGAATGAATTTCAGGTCCTGCCCACTTTGTGCCAAAATGCTTCTAGCCTTCATAGGGCATGCAATCAATTGCTACTTGTCAGATTGCAAGATATGAGTTGACACAAGAAAGTACAAGATTGTACACGATATTAGGAGTTGTTGGGAGAGAGGCATAAGAAACAAGGGGGTGCTGAAGTTCATCGAATCTCTCTGAAGAAAGTCACATGGAGAGCAAATCTGTCAAAAACCTGATGACTGGAGAGAGCAAATGGCACTTCCTAATGCGTAAGGAACTGGGGGTTGCACCATGGGGAGATACTCTCCCGGATTGCTCAGCTCAACCATTACATGATAGGTGTGTTTAAGCTGAATTAGACTCTCCAGATGCCTCAAGGTTATAACAAACCCGTCAAAGCCTTCAGTTTATCTTAATAAGCCAGGCTTAAATCAGCACAGTCTAGGTGCCAACTCATAAGCGATCAGCCAGGCCTGCCTCAGGGATGGGATGAGCATTTGGCAGCAGTAACAGCTTCAGCCATATAATTTTTATCAGTCACCACCAGTCTATCAGAGTTCCAGGCCACCAACTCCTCCTCAGAGGAATTCCTCATGAATTCCAGAAGGTTTTAGGCCAGACACAGGCAGATAGGCATGAATAAGGAGATGCAACCACCTTGAGAGTTTTTAGGTTTGAAATGGAGTCACCTACCAATGGATACACTATCGTGGTTGGGCAATTAGTAACTGGATGGGCTTCCGTATCACAATTTTGGATCTAGGTGCTGTTAAGTCCATGCAAGTCCTGCTATAGGCATAAAAGTTCTGGGCCAGGAGACTCAATAACCTTTCCACTTGCCTGAATATATGTGCACTTCATCTGATAATATTCAAATCTCTTTAGCTATATTATAATGAGGTTAAAGCAAGAAAAGATTTCCCCACCCCAAATATTACAAATGTCAGTAATGAGAACAGTAAAAATGTCACCACACGGAGAAAAGAGTGAAATTAGCATATTTAGAGAAGTATTATACCCATGAGTGAAATAATGCAATCAGCTAGCTGCAAGATAAAGCTAATTTGGTTTCCAACAGTTTATCAACAATGCACTGCTCCTTTACATTAACAAATTTAAATGGTACCGTATCCTGCAAACAAGAATAATTCACACAGAATATTACACTGTGTTAATTAAATAGCTGGAATAGAAAAGGTCAGACCATGACTGGAAGATGCGCATATGGGTTGTGAAGCTATGAATAGATGGAGTGATTTCAAATCAAGCAATTAAAACAAATTACTTAAATCATGATTAAGTCAATAGTAAAATAGTAAGTAACCCTAGATTTTCTGAGCCTATTTTGACAGCTTTCTTTTGTTCCTGTTTCTGAGAAATGTCTCTTTCTTGTTGACCCATGCAAGAGTCAAAATATCTTTAAACCCATCATAAGATGAGGTGGCTTGGATAAGTTATCAAAGAGTTATCCTGCCTATACTCAAGTTTTCATTTTACTATGCAGGCAGTCAGAGGCAAGAGGCAAGTTTTGCAGTTAAAGGACACTGCAAAGCCCCACTTGCCTTATTTCCGGATGGGTTTCCTGCCACTAGAACAACCAAGAAACACCCACAATTACTACACTTAATTGAAAAATGTTCAGAGAGAGAAATATTTTTTCACTGTTTACTTCTGCAAATGACAGCACTTTGTCTTTGGCACAATGCCACCAAATCAATTATACTATAGTAGCAACACAGACATTGTAAATTGAAAGAACATTTTGGCATAGGCTAAACTACGCTGAGGTGGTAACGTACGAAAAAGACCTAGTAAAACAGGGAATTAATCTTACTTGGAGCCCCAAAGCACTACTGGAATATGCATCGGTCATGATCAAATCTGAATCTCATCCAGTATTTTACTGTATTTTATTTTTGTCGCTACAGTTGTACATGGCAAGCTCAGATTTTAGTTTGTTACTACCCGTATGTCCCCCCGTTATTGAATTGTGCATGAATTTTATTTTTCCTGGGGAATTTCCTGAACTTTTCTAGACAAAAATCTCATTTTCTTTTTGATCATAGTTCTGCTGATTTCAGTTGGTATAAACTTCCTTTTTGCACCTTCAGTGCAACTTCTAAATTGAACCTCAGTCTAGCAAACAGAGCTGTGTGGGCTAAACAAAATGCAATGTCTGTATGTTTTGGGAAGAATTTCATGGGAGTGTGCGGTTTTGGCTGCAAAACCGTGGGACGGGCACCACGTGTGAAATTCAGACATATGCTGCCCAGCACATCAATAGAGTTACGACAATGGCACTGGATCTAAAACCAGCCCGTGTGGATCCCACTGTTCAGCTCTCCCCAATTAAGCACACAGGCATTTATCAAGCCAACTTCCAGACTTTGTGACAGAATGCCTAAGCAAGCCAAACTGAAATACCTCATTTTTTCAGGGAAGATGAAGCATTGTGCAGCATACGAGCCATTAATTTTATGACAAGTGCAGATGGTAGATACACAGATAGATACTCACTCAACCTAATGGAATGAATATATACTTCAATCTATTTAAATGATAAAGAGTTTCTAATGAGCTTAGTGTATCCCACATGATAGTAGTGTAGCCCACATCCAAACTCTTTTAAAATGGATTTAAGTGCAGGGTGTAACTGAATCCTACTGTTTTTCCCCCTAATTCGGACCATAGCTGGTTTCTGTCTACCTCAACACGAAACAATTTACTTGTCCCTTTAAAAGCACAGACACCCCGGAAAAGCTCCGCTACAGCATTTCCCTGCATGAAGGTACCCGCACCGGCTGAAGGGCCAACCCAGCTCTGCCCTCTGCGACCGCAGCGGTGACAGGCCCAGGCGTGCGAAGGACGTTTCGGAGGAGGAGCTGAAGGAGAGGCATGGAGGCCCCGCTCACGCCCCCGCTCCAGCCGGCGCTTCGCCCCCCCCTCCGTTCCCGCCCGCCGGCCCGCGGCCTAGAGACAAGACGCGCAGCCGGGCCCGGGCCTCGCCGCGCAGCCGGGCCGCGCCAGGCCGCAGCGCGGCG